>JANHFL010001642.1:46207-60576 GCA_032468155.1 Oxyrhabdium leporinum | reverse complement strand
AATCAGATGAAGGAAAGCTACCTGATATCAACCTAAGCAAGTTGTGCTTCCTTTTTCTGGTTATTTGGCTATAACTTCATAGAATACAGATAATTGAACAAACTTTGTTGCATTAACATTCTTTATTAAGTTATCTTGCCATTGATATATAATTTTATGATACTACTCCCAAAAAAGTGGTGTCATTAGCCATCAAACCTCAAAAATACACTATTCCCAAAAGTTTTCCACAGTTTTGGCCACTACTGTAAGTAGCTTTGGGGGCTTGCATCATAACTTCAATAGCTGCTAAATGACTGGTCATAAACTGAGGACTATACTGTATGCTAAAATATTTGCAAGCTCCTTATTTCAGAAATATAGGAATACTTTGAATGTTATACACTGAGTTGAGATTAAACTTTTGTTTTCTAAACTTTACTGTAGATATGATGTAGTGATATGAAAAGTTTGCCTTTTAAATTCAGGCATGCTGCATATTTAAGAATCAAGTGGGTAAATAAGTTACAATTTTCCATACCCAATAAATTACCTTTGAATTGAAAATAGAATTGGCTCATTAGAGTAAAAGAAGTTTTGAAAACAGGAATGAGCAAGGGATGCAAATGGCTGCAGACCTGCAATGTGAATGTCTTTGAATATTCACTTTTATTACAACACAATTCCTCTCTCTAGCCCTCCCTCAACTTTCAGGTAAAAATTCTGATAGAATTCACATACTTTCTTCAGTCCTCAAAGGCTCTTTTTAAAACCTGGTTTAAAACCTGGTTTTAATAAGCTCCTTGGGTCTTAGTGATGTGATCAATCTTTTCTCTAGATCAAAGGTGGGCAATTAATTTTCCAAAGAGGCCACATGAGAAATTGGGATTATTGTAGAGGGCCGAACCAATAGGGTTGTGAAGGTGCATAGGCAAGCCCACACACATGGAAGAAAAAATAGTTGCCTTCAAAATAAAAGCAACACAATTGTATTGTGTGCATGGCATGCACTTATTTACATTTGATTTTTAATTTCTGATTGACCTCATGGAGGCCGGACGGGCCAGATGTGGTGCGGGGGCTGTAAAATGCCTAGGTCTGCTCTAGATTTAAACTATTCTTGAGAAGGAGCTTCAACAAAGAATGCTGTCTTCTTAACCCTGCCAAATGTCCTGATATGTGGGACTTTAAGCATGCATTCTTTTGTACACATTGGACAGGCACTTTCTCAATGATGGCTAGGGCCTGTAAATTGTAATCTAATCCTTGGATTGTGTCCCTGAACAAATCTGTAATAAGAAATTTACAATAACAGCTAATATGTCCCTGCTTTGCCCAGTAAGCAAACAGCCACTTTGTTTATACCAGTTGAAATTTCAAGATGGCCTTCAAGGCCAGCCCCACGTAGTATGAGTGATAGTAGTCCAGTTCTAAGGTGACAAGGACATAAATGACTCATGTATCAGGGAATTAGTTAATTCATGTACCTTATGAGTAACCACTTATGAGTCATCAGAGTTTGCTAAAATATAATTTCCAATATTTTTTATCATTAATTATGCTAAATTGAGATTCTAGGGATCAAAGTCTGGTGATATCTGGGAGCTAGGTTAATCTATGGTCTATGTTAAAACATAAACAGTTGTTCAGAATGAATTTGCAATAAGTGTTTTGCGTTTGCTTTATTTACTTTCTAGGCCAGCGCTGTCAAACTGACGGATCGTGGGCCAGATGCGTCACAGTGTTGGCCACACCAGGTTTAGCGAAGGGGAAAAAAGTTGCGATATATCATGTGATGACACCGTGATGATGAGAGTTTGACACCCCTGTTCTAGGCTGAATGGTTACTTTTCATCAGGCTTGGCCTTTCATTATGGCTATAGTACACAACTGTAGCACAAAGTGACTAGAGTCAGGATTATGATCTGCTACTGAGGGATTTTGGAATCCCAGCATTTAAATACTTTAAACAACTGCTGAGTTGAACCCTAGAGATTTACTAAAAGGTCACTGCTTTTCCTCATAAGCTGGTGACCTTTCTTTTTAATTATCTTTGTGGATTGCTGCAGTCTTTGTGTTAATAGAACTTACTAATCAAGAAGCCCAAACTGGAAAGACTGGGGTAGAACTGACAGATTGGCTAGATGTGTGGTAAATACAAAGAAAGAAAAAGCAGTGTTGACATTATTGGCAAATAAACATCATAAACATTTCCTAGAGATACAGAAGAATGTATAGTATTATACTATAGATATAATCTGTGCTCCTAAATATTACATAGATATTGCTTTGTGCTGCTCCAAACTTATAAACAAAATGCTTCATACAGTATGTACTGTAAACCAGGATTATTCCTTGGAGCTCATGTTTTTATCTAACTAGCCCTAGGGATACTGAGGATAGCTTAAGTATTTTTACAGTACATACATACAAATATTACTTAGGGTCCTAAGAGCAGCAATTAAAGTTATTAGCTCAATGTAGATTTCTTAAAATAATTAATTCCTCCCCACCCCAGTTCAAGTGTTTGGTTGGATTGTGTAAGAGCCGTTTTCTTATTTCCCCAGTCATTTTGGGTAAAGAGAGATTTGCCAATGGCTAATCTTTCATCTAGGCCACTCACTCCATGGTTCATGTATTAAAAGCAATGACTCAGATAGTGCTGCTCTAATAAATTGTATTGGAGAGCCTTCTCCTTTTCTGGATAGATTGGTTAAGGAAATAACTCCATATCATGTAGTTATTAAAGCACAGGAGTCTTAGCCACAAAACAGAACAGAATATCTGGGCTTCATTTAGAGTTGAGACGTTATTTTTAGGGAACTACTTACTGGGCATGAAATGGACAATTATTTGTTCTTTTAGCTTGAAAATTGTTTGCTTTTTTTAACTTGGAGGAAATCATTGCATCCTGATCTTCTGCTGAACTTTTTGGAATTAATCATGCTTTGGTAGGTCCAAACCCAAAACGTTTTGACTTTTTCTGGGTTTTGTCAAGACTGATCTGAAATGAAATTACGAGGTATATAGGGCAAGTCCAGCGCATGTTGCCCTTCATTTTTCTACATGATATGAAATATCTCAGCATATCTTACCATCATCCTCCAACCTCTGATCTGTCTTGTCTTTCCCTTCCTATCAGCTGCTGCTGCTGATGTCCATATGATAAAAGAGGAAAACAGTTGGCCAATTATTATGGTTCGTTGGCCAGATATTCAGACTGGATTTGGCATTTTTATTCATCCATGAAGTCCTTCTCAATAAATCTGGGATAGGCAGACACTGTTTAAATATTATTATTATTATTACTATCTATTTACAAGAATGTGAAGTCAAACCTACCAGTTCTTTAGCTGATGCTGGTCTTCATGCTCATTGAGTTCTTTCCAAGTTCTTTCCATACTGTATCAACATAGTATATATTCAGAACCAAGCAGTATGGCCTTTTGCAATGGATAGATAGAAATTTTGTCAATGTGCAGATTTTCTAACTGCTGTCCAAAATTTATTGCTATGGCATCCACTGTGCCAATAACCACTGGGGCCACCATGGCTAGTCTATGTCATAATCTTTCAGCTTCAGATTTCAAATCTTGATACTTTATGAACTTCTATTTTGATCTTTGTCTTCTATTCTATTCTGCTGTGGTATTGCTGCATATCAATGATACACACTTTCTTCTTTTAAGCCACAGTTAATTTTGATATGTTGTGGGTCAAGATTTTATCAGTTTGTATTTGGAAAACCCATAATATTTTAATTTGCTCATTTTTGACTATATGTTCCCACCAATTTTTCATAATACTGCCATAATTTTATAAACTTCTGTTGAATTGTTTTGACAACTATGCTGTATTGTTGTTTATAACCAGTTTGTGTGATCTTCTTACACCAGTTTCTTTTTTTTAATGTTCTTTTTGTAAGCCACTGTCAGGTTTTATCTTTATCCACTTTATTAATATAACGGTTCATTGTACAGTTAGCCAGATGTTTAGATAGGATTTGGCATTGTTTTCCATCTATTAATTATTGTTGAGTTTATAAGGCGTCCAACTCCAATAGGCTCAATGGAATTGAGTGCACATGGCTGAACTATAAAACCTCCTCTATAGATATTGACCACACAAGCAGCTAACTCTTGCATTTTCATTTTTCATTACCTCTCCACACCACTGTTAACATCATAGGCACATTTAACTTTCGTTCTTCAAGTTTTAAGAATAAATCCAAATAAATAACATTCCTAAGGGGACTGTCAAAAAATATAGGAAATGGAATACTATCAGTGCCTTTGTCTTATGGGAAATCTAACAACTCCTATTGAGTTCTTATTTCCCTGTCTCAAACAATTTGCTCAAATGTTCCTTTAAATTCTCGGTAGGGACTTTTCTCTGCTGGGCAGTATTTAATGCAAGATAAAGCTCTGTCAAAGTAAAGTTTGTGATAAAGAGTTGCTGTTTCTAAAATAGACAATCTTTACATTATTGTAGTTAACAAGAACTGTTGAATCCTAGTCATGATCCAATGTTATCCAAATTAAATAATTGTGGGATATTTCAGTTGTTCAAATTTTGCTCCTGTTGAATATTAAATATAAAGGGCTTGGTTTAGATATACTGTTTTATTTATCAATCAGTGAACTGTTTATTACATGTGTCTACTTGGAAGTAATCCCCCTGAAGTCAATTAGACTTACAATATCTAAATGACATAGAGGTTCAGCCTTAATGTTTGGACATAGCAGAGAATACATTCAGAGTATATTTTACAGTCTGGGCTTCCTTTAATTATTTGTGTGTCTTTGTATTTGTAAAAGCAGCACATTTTTAGATTTCTCTAGAAATAAACTGCAGTGATGTGTGCATCTTAACAATGAATAGATACAGTCTCACTGTGTATTTTATATTATAGGTTTCAAGTGTGACATGTAATCATTGCCTTCACTTTTCTCATTGTAAAGTTTCAATCATTCTTCTAGCCTCTTTATGAGCTTCTTCAATAGTTGTCTATAAATTGACAGTTTATTTATATAGTAGATTTATATCCTGCCTTTCACTCAGGAACTCTTGGGAAGGGTATATTTATCTGAACATAAACATCTTCTGCTTGTTCCAATAACCTAACCCTTTTCCCTAGGTGATCCACTAAATTGAATGCATCCTTTTGACCAGCTAAGGAATATTGTTGGGATTATTATGATTTTGATGCCTATTTAAGCTAAAGCTTTGAAAACTGGCTACAAGAATGTGGGTAGAGGCAATTGGCAGTCCGCAGTACATACTTGTTCAGATTTACTCAGTATAGCAGTAGCACTTAGACTTACGTACCACTTCATAGTGCTTTATAGCCCTTTCTAAGCGGTTTACAGAGTCAGCATATTGCCCCCAACAATCTGGGTTTTCATTTTACTGTCCTCAGAAGGATGGAAGGCTGAGTCAACCTTGAGACGATATGGATCTAGATATAATTTATTGTATGAAAGATTGAATTGGTTTTACTCAAGGCATTTAAAAATGATTATTTAAACTATAAATTAAAGCAGCAAGTGAAAAATGTTGAATGTAAACAATTTCTTCCTATTGAGCAATGTTTGAGCAGAATAATGGGCAATATGAACGAGTCTCGGTTTATTAGCAATATAAACAAGATAAGAGATTGCTATCATATAATTCTATAGTTTAGTAGACATTATTGGATTACAGCACACTTGGGTGTAGCAAGTAAGGTGAATGAATAGAGAGAATGAAAAAAGCTTTCTAAATATAAGTTCATATATCATATATATCTATTTCAATAAAGGAATCTTTAAATGATGATTTTTAGCTTTACTTCAGTCTGATTAAAGTTTAGAATATAAAATAGATTGGTCTTATGACCTAATCAATTAATAAACTATTCTATTTATTCAGTCTGATGAAAGTATTGCAGGTGATTGCTAATGCAGAAACCATAATTTTTTTAAAAATGTGTTTTTTAACTGACTAGACATTTTAGAGATCGACACATTTCATAAGATATGGATGTTCTCAAGATTTCAGTTGATAATGTCAAATTCTCATAAAATTTGGAGCCCACAGGAGTTGGATCTTTTTTAGTGTTAAAAAATAATAAAATAGTTTTAAATGATTTTTGAATACCCTTTAAAGTAGATTCGTATCTCATAGTTGTTGAATGCTAAACCTTGATGTCTCTGGATCCCCAGCAAAGTTACAAGGGCATTGTGGGATATTTTAAACTTTTCAAAGAAATGCATTGATTCTTGACATGTGCCGGACGCTATATAAACTACCAATCTAGTATTGCTGGAGCACTGCAACACACAGTTTGAGAAACTTAGTCTATCCTCAGCCGTAGAAACTCCGTAGTGTTCACCTCACTCCATGGGCCATTTTCACCTCACCTGCAGTAAATCACAGAGTGGTGGGGAATAACAAAGGAAAGGAATGCTATTTACACCACCTTGATCTCCTGGATAAAAAGTGAGAGATAAATTAATTAGTGAATAAATGAATACTGCAAAAATAGGCCAAAACAATGAATGCTCTTAAAATTTTAAGCAGAAGCTGATGTGGAATGGAGAAAAAGGATTGCTCATACAATATATTTATGGGATTTACAGCATGGGTTATTTTTATGTGGATATGGAGCCTGAAGGGTATTTTTTCTAATACATTCCAGTTGTAGGATTCTGATTACTTATACTATTAATTATTTTTACTGCTTTATTTATAGCTCAGTTAATCTTCCTTCTTCCCCAACCAAGTATAACCACAGTAATTCAGTCAACAGCAGTGTCAGCTCATACCTTTTTCCCTGTTGTAACTTAATTAGCTCATAGTCAATTAATATGAATGCATTATTCTCACACCTATCCCTTTCTATCAAATTATAATCCTATCAGTTAATTCATTTTCTCTCCAATTTTGCAGTTCCTCATTCCTCACAGAGCAATATACTTATCCTAACATGATCCTGAATCTGAACACAAGTATTAGTAGGAACATATTGATTTGTGTTCTATTATTTTTATCTTTCTTTATTCAATTTCTAAACCTGCCTTATTGCCAAGTAACCGGAAGTACATGCAAAAAGCACTGAAAATATATTACAACAATGAAAAGTAATAGTAATAATAAAATGCACACTAAGAAAATACAAAAACTGAGAAGTTCTTCAACATTCCAATGTGTTCACGAACCTGTTTTCCTATTTGTTCATTTTTAAAAGAGTTGCAGGAATTGGGATTGTTGGGGTATTGTTATTTTATTTTTTTTATTTTTTTGTATTTTGTTTTGCGATAATAAAAAGTAGGTAAACTAAAGTTAGTAATAATGTCCAGGAATTGAGGAAAACTCTGCTTTAATTCTCTTAAGATAGACAGGCCAATATAGATGTACTTGAGCAAGTACATTCATACATCTTACATTTTTGTGTGTGCTTGCCTTGGCAAAAGATATTCAGAGTTCAGATCATACTCTTTTTTTTTATTTTTGCTGGTCTCCCAATCATCACAACGTGTATTACCTTTACTAACATGGTACAAAATTATGGTAGTGTCTTTAGGAATATTAGAAGTTGGAGGACTTAATAGCAAGACTATATGTCTTTTCCCCTTATATCTAAAAATGTCCTTAATTGATGGGCCTATATTTCCAGACTCTATAAACTCTTGACAAAAAAAAATTATTTTGGAGGGAGATCACCCATTATCCAAATCTACCAGGCAGTAAATTAATTGTTAAACTCTGTGGCGTAGGCAGCTGGAATTGGAAAGAAGTGAATCAGAATATAAAGGTTATTTATATTCTTAGAGAGCATTCAAATTCACTGAAGGACTTCATGTTTGGGAAGGAAATTATATTATAATATATAGAGAGTTAATACTGAATTCTCCTTCACTACTTTTTGTGAATACATTCCTTACATCACTTGCTTTCTGCATATGAAAGATCCATGCTTTTACAGCCTAGCCTTGTGCGTGGCAGGGGGGGAAAAGCTGAAAAATTATGTGTTGTTTTCTGACACTTAATTTTTTATATAAAAATGCTTATTACAAGTTTCACCAACTTTACTCCTCCTTTTGGCTGGCTTCAGTAATATTTAAAACATAGAATATAGCTGAATCTCTGATTTAGAGTTATATACCACCAAAACTAGAGCATTTTGGTTTAAATGTACATTTCAGACATATCCTTTTGAAAATACCTTTGATGCCGTTGAATGCCAGTGGAGATCTTTTTCTTTCATGTTGACAGAGGAATGCAGGTGAATTTGTAGAAGGAATTAAACTTTTTAAATTTGTTCTTATTCATCCAGTTGAGATTTTTACATGTTTATTCCAAGTAAAAAATGAAAAAAGTTCCATGCAGTATAATCAGTGTAGTGTTACACAATTTGTCATGTTAAAGTAAAACCACTGGAATTCATGAAACACGTTGGTCATGACTATTTTAAATATTAATATTCCAATTTCATTTTAAATTGTACTTTATTCCAATTTCATTTTAAATTATATTTTAATCCAATTTCATTTTAAATTCTTTTTATCGGATTTTAATAATAATTTGTGTTTGGAACTCTGTAGTTTGATATGGCCTATCGGCTAATCAATAAACTAAACTATAAAATATTAATGACTTTCTGACTGAATCCAACCTTATTATTATACAAAAGAACTTAACACATACATTTGAAAGAGCAAGTGTGGCATACTGATATGGTTTCAGAAATATGGGATATGACTGAGACCCTTGAAACATTTATCACTCTTCTGTGGCGTAGTTGCTCAAAATCTACAGCTGAATATTATATAGGGAATCCTTGCTTAGTGACCTCAATTGGAACCAGCAACTTAGTGTCTAATTAACCCAACTGCTAAGTGAAGCAGCACAACACCACAAGAAGCTTATGACACCACTTCCTATTTCGTCATTAAGCAAGTGACCATGGGCCATTAAGTGAGATATGATGTGTCGTGACAGCAACTTATAATTTTACTACTGGTTTCTCCATTAACAAGTGGCAATAACGTGACAACAGGACACTCTGATGGTGCACAAATGTTGATTACATGGCCATGAGGGATGGTTGTAAGCCCAAAGACTGAAAAGACTTTTTCAGTACAGTTACAATTGTATAAAAAAATATTACTATTTTTGTTTTTATGACAGCTGTTTCTAGTAATAATCATTGGATACTTGACAATATTAATATAATATTCTTAAGATCTCTCTGTCTCTCTCACACCCACATATACCTTTGATACCTTGAGTAGCCAGATATGATCTTGTGATAAATATATCTCTGCTGTCTTTTTTGCTGACTAAGAACAGCACAATCTTATGTGTGTTTATTCAGAAAAAAACACGATAAAATTATAGGAAACGTTTTGTTGTGAAAAAAATAAATAAACAAATAGTAGATTAAAATTTAATACTAATAATATAATCTTCACAAAACGTTGATAAAATGCCTACTGGAGAAATTTACAATATATGGAAAACAAGTCAAAGCTAACATATTCTGTAGAAACAGGATGGAAGACTGGATGTTGGCTGAATCCTTCTTTTTAACAAAAGCAGAGAGGTTGCACATTTCCTTTGAGTATTTCTCCAACAAGTTAAGGACACAATATTACAAGATGTTGAGAACACTGACCCATGATTGTATTTGTTTCCCAGCAGGGTATGCTTTCTCCGTGTCAGCTGTTTCTGGCATCAGTGAATGAACTGACTAGACAGTTTTGGACTCTGTTCAAGCAGTACCATCAGTTGCATTGAACAGTTGCCAGTGTGAAGAATGGGCTGTGATTACAAGTAAAGCCTCCGGTCTCCAAAGATGTGAAAGCGTGTGACTAACCTGGAGCATAGAGTTTCATTAAACTTTCATGTATTCTTATTTACCTGGCCAGCTAGGGACTATAATGATGAATGGTGAGTTGTTTGTAATGCAGTTCAGCCATTTTTCTCTTTTGCTATTGTGAGCATAGGTTGCATTGCATCCTTCTGAATGGTTAACGGAAGTACAGATTTTTAACAAGATTTTTCACTGCTATTGAGAGTTAAATAATCTCAACATTTTATTAGTTCTCATTCTGTTTGTTAAAATACAAAAAGGTGCTCCTGAAGCCAATGTTTCTAAGGCTTGACTTAAAAGCAAAGCCAAAATCCAAATTCCCATTTATAGATATTTTCATTTTACGTAGTAATATCATACTGAAGAATGCCAAATGCACTTGCTATTTTCTTCTTAATAATATCTAATTTGCTTTGAAATGCTATGGTAAGCTTGAGGAAGGAAGTAATTCTGTCATAATTGATGAAAAGTATCGTGTGCGCTAATTAAATGATGGTGAGACGTAGAATTTTAAGGCGAGTTAAAATTTAGTTTTGCAATTCACTTCCTTAAGTACAATGTCATTGACATTTCTTGTTTGGGAAATTAATACTATGACTTATGAATGAAAAAAAATATTTGTAGAACAGTGAACATAGCCTTTAAGACAAGGGAGAAAGCTTCTTAGGCAAACAAAAGCAGCATAGAATCATCCATACACGTTCCTCCTTGCATCTGATATTCGATGCTTGCATTTATGTGAAGCATGTAGTCAATTAATGAAGTATTTTAATTAAAGGAGTAAATGAATGTACTGATTCAATACAAAACAATTTTAAAAGAGACCGACCAATTTTTTTCTATCAGTCTACAAATAGTCCTTAACTTATCACCATCCCTTTAGCAACCATGATCATAATCTGGGTGTTTGACAATCAACATGTATTTACAATGATTACAGCATCCTGGCCACATTATCATAATTTGTGACCTTTCCAGCTGGCTTCTCACAAAGAAAGTCAGATTTGCTTAAAGACCTCATGATTCATTTAACAGCCATGATAACAGCTATGTGATTCACTTAATGACCCCTGTGATACACTTGATCCCGCAAAAAAAGTTCTTAAAACTGGGCACAACTCATTTAATGACTGCCTCTCTTAACAATGGAAGTTACAGTCCCAGTTATGGTTATAAGTCGAGGACCACCTATATAGCATGCTATGTTAGAGTTAACTCTAATCTACATTAAATTATTTTAAAGTAAATTTGTTTGGGAACTATGTTAGAATCTTTAAAAAAAATACATACTGGTACATATCTATTACACCATCAGTGGAATTCATTTAAAAAATGGCAAGATACCATCATTTAATGTAAACCATAATAGAGGTGTTAATGGTTTTGCATTTTCAGCAATTATAAACTTTCATTGGCACTTTATAAATTCAGTGCCAATGAAACAGATATTTGCAGAATACGTAGGTGTATCTGCTAGTATACTAAATGCAATATATTAAAAGTTATGCATAATACTTGATTTATATTTTGTGTTGGGTTATGTGGCAAGCCAATGTAGCTATAGCAGATAACTGAAAGTAACAAGAGATATTAAACAGAGATTCTCAAACAGGGTAGCTTAATCACCATTGTTTGTCATAGAGATAGATGGACTTGATTACAGTGGTCCTACATGACCACATCATGCCAGGATCTGATTAGTTGATCACGTTTCCTTTCTTGTCACCTTAGGGAGACACTCTATCTCTCCGGAAGCATTTTACTTCTAGATCAGTTCCCCATTCTATATCACACACAATAAGTGTGGTAGAGTCTAGAAGACCCAAACAAGGCAATTGCACAGATATCAATCTAATTAGATAAGGGAGCAACTTTGGAGGGAAAAATAGATCCAGAAAGATAGAAAAGCAGATTGAATATTACCAGAGCATCACTTGGTTGGCAGTAAAGGAACTGTATCCTTTATTGCGGGTCTTGGTGCTACAATGGCCTTTTATCCTACATGATTTTCAGTAAAATGATTTTATAATCTTTTTAGAATTAGAATTATTTGTACTTCTAATATTGCACCCATTTGTAATCCAGTTATTTTTCTGTGGAATTTCAGGAGATGTGTCCTTGTGGCACATTAGCCAGGCATTACTATAAGCTTCCTGTTAATCTAGTTTTCCATAAGACAGTTCAAGTATATGGGAGCCACATTGACTAAATCACCTTTCACCATTTAACCTGATGAGAACAAACCATTATCTGTATAAAAATATCAAAATTGTCAGTTTTTCTTCTGGTCAGATTTGTGCTGGAAGCTGTGATTTGTTGAAGTCTGCTTCAGCCCCCAATATTGCCTCTCAGCATGGCTCCCTGCTCTCCTCGGCTACCAGTTTTTGTCATTTGTTCAGTCAGCAGGGTTCTTGAGCTCAAAACCCAATTCCTGCATAAAACTCCTTCCAATAGCACAAACCGCTATTTTTTTGATGTTCCACGCATATATTAAAGCAAAATGGCGTGGCAATTAGACTTCATTTATATTCTAGAATAAAACACTTAAGCATCTTAAGATTCAAATAAGCATTTGTTCACGGGCTGTGTTGCCTCTTCGTGAATACCTTCTCAAAACAATGGAGAAATGGATTTTTCAGTATCTGCACTGGTTGTTTCTACTTTTGTATACAAATTCTGTTTATGTATGAGTAGCACAGGAATTAATAATTAGTATTCATGAAAAGAAAAGCCTATTTACTCTGTATAGCACAGTCACTCTACTTTTATTGCTTTAAAGAACACAGGATTTCTCTTTCAAGCAGATCTGCTTTGTCCTTGGTCATATTTATCCTTAAGCACATCAGATTTTTGTTTCTTAAGTAAAACTAACATTTATTCCTACAGAAAGCGAACAAAATATGCCTCCGGCCACTGCTCATCTTCAAGCTGTTAGCCTTTCTGAAATATGAACTGAAATAGAAACTGAAGAGAGATTTGATAAAGTTGGGGGTCTTCAGGGCAAACTATTGAAATGGCAAGGTTAACAATTGTGTTTTGACTATGTTACAATCAAATATTTATATTGTTGACATCACCTAAAGGTTATATGAAGTGATGATAACCTTGTGTGACTTCCAATGACAAAAATGATTCCTATGTAAGTCTGATGAGCATAAATACGATTAGTACTGTTCTACTTTACCTGTAGGGTTAGACTTAGAGTTAGCATATAGATTTTTATTACTTATTTAGATGTTTTAAATTCTGTCTTTATTATTCTTATAAATAATTCAGGGCAGCAAAATACCTAATTCTCTTCCTCCTTCTATTTTCCCCACAACAACAACCTTGTGAGGTAAACTGGGCTGAGAGACTATGACTGCACCAAAGTTACCCAGCCGATTTTCATGCCTAAAGTGGGACTAGAACTCACTGTCTGCTCATTTCTAGCCTTGTGCCTTAACCACTAAATATATAACCATTACATATATAATGTAGTAATACAGAAGTATTGGATTTGTGAGTTATTTATAAGGAACAAATTCTATCATTCATCTACCATTAATTCCCTTCTGTTAATATACATAGTCATCAATATGGTGTACTATTTATTTCTTGGTTTATTTATTTACCAAATTTATATCCTGCTGCAAATGCAGGGCTCTCAGCACAGTACGCTTTGGGAGTAAAATGAGTCCGCTAGGGCATTTCATGCACAGTTGGAAGACAGCTAATCACATGGTACTCATTTTGTTGTTACTGCATAACAATGATTGGGGCATAGCAAAGTAGCATGCTAAGGACCCACACAAGGTTTGTTTGTTTGTTTATCAAATTTAGGTACCACCCATCTCATTCTCAGTTTGACTCTGGGCGATATACAGCTAAATGCATAAATATCATAAAAATACAACATGTTGGTAAAATGGGAGTCTTGTAAAAAAACAAAGTTAAAATAGTTAAAAATGAAAAGATGGAGGAGCACCTTCAAGGCACCTAACCGACTTCCGGCTGACATCGTGATGACACCAGACACAGAAATGGAACGCTCTGTTTCTGTGCTGGCTTCTCCTTGTTTCTGGGCTCCGTAAGGAGCCAAAAGCCGCCTTGGAGGGGCGATGAAGCTAAGGAAGGGTGCTCGGTGTGGTCACAGGAGAGATCACAATCTCCTGGTGAACCCCCGAATTATTTTCCTCTATGCCACAATGAAGAGAAGAGGCGGTCTAAGATCACCGCTATGAAGTTGGGACAGCGGAAAAAGATAAGAGTGTGCTGGAGTGAAGTAGGTGAACAGTGATTGGAACTGGATGAGAAGAACTTTTTATCTTATTTGAAACCCCATAAGAATTTGCAAAAGGATCTACAACTACTTAATTAGCAGTAATTTGGCTCTTTGGAAAAAAAATACTAAATTTGAAGGAGGAATTAGAGGGAAAAAGAACAGAAAATTTGCTAAAAATAAAAAAAAATGGACTTTTAAACTGGATAGACGTTTTGTTGGACAGGCACCTTGAAATGTTGGGATTATTTACCCAAAACTGACATTATTTTT
>JANHFL010001641.1:235798-247338 GCA_032468155.1 Oxyrhabdium leporinum | reverse complement strand
AGGTTTTACAGCACCCAGGACAGACCGCTTCAAAGAAGACAGTCCTTGACTCAACGATGTCAAACCGGAAGTCTCGCTGGGATGGTTGTTAAATGCAAGGAATGGTCTTCTTTTTTTCCAGTGCCATTGCAACTTTGAACAGTTGTTAAATGAATGGCTATAAGTTAAAGACTTGCTGTACTTCTGTTAAAGAAACTATTTACACAGTACAATGCTTACAGCAAGCCAATACACAGCAAATTAGAAATATTTTGAGACAAAAGATAATGAATAAAAATATGAATAAAAATGTGTCAAGAGGAGAGTACTGATAAGTAGATTCAAAATTTGGTTCATTCATCAAACAATGTCCTTAAAGATTAATCCATTATATATTATTTCAACAGATCCATTTTTGTTACAAACAGATATTGTTCAAAAATGATACAGGCGCTATACAGAAGTTCATGAACGAACTTGGAATCTCTTATATACTCTTAGATATAAATGTAGCCGAATGATTCTCACATATTCAGGTGTTTCAACCAAGCTCCTTCCAAAGAGAGAACAGCAGATACAGTACTGACCTAAAGGATACAGGTTTTACCTTAAAGTGGCTGAAGCTTTCTTCTCCTCAGAAACCCACTGCATAGCTCATTGATCCATGTTATAAATGCGAAGGAAATCACTCCCAACCCTTTGCCCATCCTCCACACTTAAAAGTACTATCATACTTTTAAGTTTTAAGGTTTCTTTTGTGTGGTTTAAGAGAGACTGAAATAATTATATTCTGATCACCTGTCTCTGCCAATGTTGGAATGGTTTCAGTCAAGAGTCGCATCTCTGTAAGCAAGGATTTCTACATACCTCTTCTCCATATACTTCATATAGGATTAAACTCTATTATCTGTTTCCCTGTTCCCCTTTCTATTCAAAATGATCTACAGGTAGTCCTCAACTTACAACAGTTCACTTAGTGACAGTTCAAAGTTGCGACGGCACTTTAAACAGTTACTTATGATCATTCTCACACTTACGACCACTGCAGCATCCTCATGGTCTTGTGATTTACATTTGGATGCTCGACAACGGACTCACATTTATGACAGTTGCAATGTCATGGGGTTATGTGATCCTCTTTTGCAAATTTCTCACTCAGCAACATAAATGTTGCGCTCAATTGTGGTCATACGTTGAGGACTACCTGTACAGTATTCTTAACCATAACACCTAAATCTCCCAAAGCCAGATCTAGGTATAGCATAGCTGCAGTTAAAGCCTTTCTAGGGAAGCTTGAAAGGAAGCTGCATCAAGGCTACTGTGTCGCCCACCATTTAGCACCCAAGCTAAATGAGTGAACTAGTAGAATTGCTAAAGAGTGCTGATCAGTCCTGAGCATTCGGAGATCAGATTTTTTTAAAAAAACAACTATAACACAAAATCGTATATAATAAATTGTCCCACTACACAAACATTTAAAATGAAAATGATTCTTACCACAGTGAACTTCATGAGGTGATCCCTTCATAAACAGCATGCAAGGTGCGGCATTAATCAGTTTCTTGAGTCGTGAATTAAGGTCCTCTTTTTCATTATCAGCAGAGGCAGATGAAAAAGTCAAACTAGATGCATGTCGCTGAACTTTTTTGGTCAGTTCTGGTGCGTGAGCACCATCCAATCGATCGATTTTCTGGGAATTCTGTCAACAGACAGTAACCGCTTTGATCAATTTGCAAGGGCGAAACAACACATTTCTAAAAACTATCACCCTACGATAGAGAAAAAAATCGTATCGCTATATTAAAAGCCACAAGAAAAATTCAAATAGGGCAGCTGGTGTAAAATTCATTTCACGAGAAGTAATGAAACAGAAGGAGGTTCTGTAAACATATTCACAAAGCACAGTAAATTAGTAAACCCATCATTGGACATGAGAATCAAAATGATTAAAACACAGCTTCTAAAATATCTAGTAACTAAATCATCACAATGAACTTAGATATCAAATTGATTTTAACATGGTTAATAGTACAAAAACTGAAATGTAGTCTCTTGTAAACCTTCAGAAGCAATATTTTAAAAACAGGAATTCTATATAACTTAATTAGGACGTTCCTAACATTTTGATATAAATTGAATATTACACCAACTTCTATCTAACCAGCACTGGAAAAACGTGATCTCCTCCAAAGCATTAATTCAAGAAAGATAAAATAAATTTACCTTAAAAAACAAGAATGTTGGAACAGAAGAAATTTCATGTTTTTCAGATACTTCTGGCACTGCTTCAGCTTCCAGCTTTTTTTTAAAAAAAAAGAAGGAAATATGATTTCGTTTCCAAAAGCTTATTTATAGTTTAGATTGCACTGGATGATCTTGTCTACACTGTTCTTTTAAGTCATGTTAAATGTTTAAAAAGGATTTCAGCGCAAAAGTTTGTGACACATTTGCATTTAAATGAAACTCACAGGGCAGCTTGTCATCCACTGAGCCTGCCATGTCAAAACAGGTTCAGAGGTTTTTATTTTGTTGCACATTTCAAAAGATGCCTAGAGGCTGTGAATAAAATTCGTAGTGCACTAGTGACCTAGTAAATTTTCAATCATATGCAGCTACTACTATATTGAAATCCATAAATCACTGACCCCAGTTATGTCATGATTACAGTGCTTATTTTCTGCCCACAGCAATTCTTGCTGTTTGCTCTATTGACTAATTTCAAGAGGCAGTACATCATGACTGACATTTCCAGCCTTCTGCAAATTATGAAGGAAAAAAAAGGAGTATTTCTTTAATAAACTATTGATGCCTGATACATTTTAGTTTTTAACTCCTGAAAGACTGTTAGATATTAGCGTATTACTAAGTTGACAAGAAAAATTGACAATCCAATATCAAACTGCAGAAATGCAATTTGGAATGAGGCTTCCACGTATAACTACAGAAGTCCTGATCTAATTTTGCGTACTTGGAAAATATTAATGAAAATTTGGAGATGGAAAATAAGCAAGTGTAACAGACATTTATGCTTTAATTATAATATATAATTATAATAAAGCATTAATTACAATGCTTTAGATATCAAATTGTCCTTTATGTGTAATATAAATGTATTATAATGACAGGGTAAGAGTTGGTGACTTTTAGGATTAGAATATGAATAGCTCAAAATCTGATTATTTGACCATAGAAAGATTCCTGTCTATTATCCAGATGCTTTGAAAGTGAATATATTTTAAAATAATTCAAATATTTTTCTGGAAATGGCAAATAAATATTTCTTTGCATAATATAAACATAATATAGTTCAACACTACACAACTGGATGAATTACTTGAATAATAAAACAGTCTAAAACTATATATAGTAAACATTTAAGACACAAATATTGGTGTGAAGGTACATATTAATAAATAGAAGTAATGCTGCTAGCTTTCATTCATTGTACAACCATGAGTATTCATGTGAGTGTTCAACGGTTATGCTTAAAATATTTTTAAAAAACATTAACTATGAAAAATTAGTTAATATATAACTCTAGATACATAACAAGGTAGCTTTTTTCAAACTTGCTCTCCTCCAAATCTGAGGATTTCAGCTCATATCTTGCTATCATAGTCCTAGCTGAGACATCTAGGAGCTGAAGTCTGAATATCAGGATGGTATCCAAGTAGGGAAATGCCTTATATGGGAATCTATAGGATAAATTTTGCCCCTTTGTACAAGATGAAACAACACTTAGTAACTAATTCACTTAGCAGCCGAATCGCCAGTCACAATTAGGTTCATTAACAAGGACAACATATAACACTATATTACCTATGAATACGCAGAATGCATTATAGACTGAATCTTAGGCTTCCTTACTTTTCTCATTTTATTTAAAATTTCAGGAGTGATACTTATATTTTACATTCTCTTCCTCCTTGAGGAAAGTTTGCATAACAAAGATTCAGCAGTAACAAAAACTGTTGGTAATAATGGTACTTTTATTCAACACCTGAGACTGATTTAGACTAAACTTCATATGGCAAAATGTGTATTCTAAGCCTTAATCCTTCCCTTAGCAGTACAGCAAGAAACAAAGCGGAAACGTTTATTTTTTCTATAATGTTGGTAATTTCTTCAGTTTTGGGCTTCAACTTTTTTTTTATAAAATAAATGCAGAAAAGCCTTATTTATTTTAAATTAATTTTTAAATAAATACAATCAATGCATTTAACAATATATGGTTTTCCAATCTGATATACCAAGCAAACCAGGTTATATAACATACTTTCATAAATTATTAAGGAAAATTAATAGATAGCATATTTTTTTAACCAACTTTTCTTTTTAAAATGAATTTTTGTCACTTCAAAATTTCTATCAATTTTGCATTTTTCTATACTAATTCCCACAAAGTATACATATTATAACACACAGATATACATGACTACATGTATAGTACTTATTTTTCCTTTATTATTTGAAATATCTTACCAGAAATTGTAAATATTCCCATACCCAGGATGACGGTACATGATACTGTGTATTAGTATAAATAATTTAAAGAGGCAGGCATTTTGGTCACCTGAACTGCATTCAAAAGTGGGAGAGATCTGCTTAATCAGCAGCATATGACAAATCAAATAATTAATACACTCTTACTAGAATAAAGTCTTTTACAGGCCTCGATTTATTCAAACTTTATTTATTCAAAAAGCTGCATTTCAGACAACATATTTTATCCTAAGCAAACCAGTTCACATTATTATGTACATTTAAACATATTATACACATCATATATACATGAAATACTCCATTTGCCTTTTATTTGACATTCATCTCTAAGGTGACCCTTCCCCCAATAATTTGTCAAATCAAGGTTTTATTGTATGCTATCAATCTCAAAAGCCTCTATGTAGGATTTATTAAAAAATAAAGCATGGCAACAATGTTTGGAACCTAGCTGTTTTTACTGTCACTGTTGACACAATCCACAATCCACAATCCAGATGTTTAGTACAGAGTGAAGTCTGTACTGTATCATTTTCTGGATGGCCAAGAATTACCCCCACATTTATATCAATATTTTAACAGTTTATCCTGGTTTAAAAGTAAGAGTATAGAAAATACTCACTTTTACTAAAGAAAGCATTTGATATGCCACCAATGAAAATGGAAAATAAGTGTGAGGTTGAACAAAACTCACTTGTCCCAATTCACATTTTTAAAGTTAATTTGGAATAACGGGACATTTTTTGTTCTATGTGTACAACGTCAGCAATCACACATATATTGACTTACTTTCACAAACGTAGCCTGTGGATGCTCTTTTGCTAGTTCAGCCATGACATTATTCATCTGAACGCACTGAGGAGCCCATGGGGCCCAAAAATGAACCACCACTAAAGACCTGCAATAATAAAAAGGAAACACATAGCAGTCAGGTATTTTTGCAGACCAGAGCAATGTAAAAAGCAACTAGAGGCACAGTGTAAGAATTTGGCACTGGGAAAAAAACCTCCTTTTTGTCAAGAGAACCACTTGTCAGTCAAAATAGACAGTAGCAATGGGCCAAGATTTTGACATGATATATTACCAGTCCCTATATTCCCTGCAGCATAACTACTGATTCTACACAAGGCTGATCCAAATTCAACTCACATTCATTGCTGTTCCTTTCACATCCCGTTTACTGCTGCCAAAGAATAGACCCTGACAGCTGCTCCTCAGTGGGAAACTGAATATCAAAGCCTTCCAATCCAACCATTCTCTGTATAACCACAAGAGTTACAAAAGTTGAAAGGACCTTCTCAGATAATTGTTGGTACACAACTCCTACTTGCTCAGTTGTAGTTAAAAACATCTGCATAGAAAGTTATGAAAAAGAAACTTTTTTTCACTTTTTGAATTTCCGGGCACAAAATGAACTGAAGATAGTTCCTCTAAAAGCAGAATGGGTGACCTTGGTAGAATGAAGAGCCAGCAAGTTGATCAGCTCTTCATAATTCCACTCCATATAAGGAGAGGACCTGAGGTCACCCACAGGTTTTCCAGTCAGTTGCACCTTGTGAGGAGACTACAAGACAGTGGTCTAGCAGGTTTAGAGCTCTGGGAGGCAAAGGAATAGTCATCTTGCTCAAACCACAGTGAGTGCCTTCAAACATTGGATTCACATGCTTCTTTTTCAAATCACTTTCACTGCTTAACTGCTTTTCCGCTAAAAGGAATTTTTCGATTTATGAGTCTGAAAATACCTGATGAGTTTCCTTCAATCTTAGCAAAAGAAATTTTAAATACAAGTTTAAAGGTTTTTTAAAATGTTTGGAATAAATAGCAAAAGAATGACTAGAATTTTGTTGCTGGGAATATATAAACAGATTAAACAATTAAAATTTTGGAATTAATTATAAGAGTCCTTCCTGTGGGAAAACACCCAAAAAATGATTTTTTTAAAATATATATATAGGGTGGCATATTGAAGAAACTAAAAGGAATTAGAATTAAATATTACAATTAAAGGAAAAGAACAGTTAAATTTGACTTACTAATATAAAGATGGAGCAAAATATTTTAACATTGGACACATTGAAGGGTATTTTTAAACAATGGACACAGAAGTTAATTTTAAGAGTGTCTGCTACTACTGATAAGCTGTGTTTAAAAGATGTTATGGAAGAGGAACAAGTTTTACAGTAGAACAAACTTTCCCAACATTTCCGGCTTTGCAGACCGGGCAGGTGGGGAGAGGGGATGGTTCCGTGTGAGTTGCCGGCAAGCACCTGTATGCAGTCCCCTCTGCTCACACAAATGAGGATGCATATGTGCACGTGCACATTTGCTGGCCATTTCCACGGCCGAGTTGCAATCCCCCCATGGGCCACTAGTGGGCTGCAGCCCACTGGTTGGGGATCCCTGCCGTAGAAGACAGAAACTGATCTTAAAGTGGATTAAAAAATGGCAGGCTGCATGATATGGAACAAGATGCTACAATAATAATAACCAAGAGAGCGATCTGAATTATTTTCTTATATTGGACTTACAAAAGAGACTTGTTAAAGCTTTGAAGAATTTTTGGGAGAAGGGACAAAAAAAATGAAAAAGAATCAAGTTCTAGAACATTATTTGAAGGGACAAAAAAAAATCAAGGTTGTTAGAAGTAAAAAGAAGGAATATAGAGGGTTTTTTAAATCAAGGTTAAAATATACATTGTTATCTCTGTTACTGCTTAGTGGACTTTTGCTCACATCAGAACTGTAATGACAAAGTTTTGTGTATTTGTTTGTAGACATGAGATGGGATATGGGAGAAAGTCCATTTTTTTTACATTTTAAGAGAATAAGTTACTAAAATTGTTTATTCTTATTGGGATATTGGGAAAGTCATTTCTTCATATATTTTTCTTGTTCTTTACTATATTTGTTTCATTTTCTATTTTCTTTTTTTTACATCATTTAAGATACACAGACATTCTAGTTTTGGAAAGATACTTCAGCGAGGGATATAGAAGAAAGAATTCTTATATCTTTCCCACACATATTTTTATTTCATTTCAATGCACTATATTACTTATACTTTAACCTAGAATAATTATATCTAAAATGTATGTAAGAAAAACAATTAATACATCTTGGATAAAGCTTTGTCCTGCTGAGTCACTGTCAAAACTCCTCCTTTCCCATCTAAATACAGCTTTGTGCTGTCATTCTCATTTTCTAAAATGTGAAGGAGATAATGCCCTTCTCTCACCTCTAGAATTCATACATATTCATCGGTTGCAAGACTCCTTGGGGCCAAACTCTACATTCAGCAAGATCAAGGTTTTATTTTAATACTACCTTGCTCAGCACAAAAACTACTTCTGCAGAAATAATACACACAGTTCATGCATTTCCTGTCTAGTTCAACTCAGTCATGAAAATAAGAACAAGATGAAACTGAAGTAGCAAACCAAATTTCTGCCTAAATTATTTGATTTTCAGTGAAAAAAAATAAAGAATAAAAGTAAGAAACTAAGGAACTACAATAGTCCTTAACTTACAATCATTTGTTTTGTGACTTCAAAGTTACAATGGCACTGAAAAAGTGACTTACAACTGGTACTCAAACATACAATCACAGCTTCCCCAGTCATGTGATCAAAATTCAGGTGTTTGGCAACTAGAATGTATTTATTATGTCTGCAGTGTCTCAGGTCATGTAATTGCCATTCACAATCTTCCCAGCCAGCTTCTGACAAACAAAATTAATGGCTGAAGCTGGATTTACTTAATGACCATATAATTCACTTAATTCACTGATTTGCTTCACAACCATGGCAAAAAAAGGTCATAAAATCAGGCACAACTTATTGTTTTGCTTAAGAACAGAAATTCTGGTCCAAATTGTATGTTAAGTCAAGGACCATCTGTATGCATCCCCAATATAGGATTCACCTATTTATTAATGATAAATAACATAAAAAAGAATTTAAGGATACATTTAATTACTGAATAATCTTCTCCTTTGGAGGATGCAAGTACACTTTCTTAGTGTACCTGCATCTTTTGCTTTAATTTCAACCTATCTAGCAAACATTATACTGAAGAACTAGAGTTTTATCAGAAAGGTTCTACAGTTAAAGAACAGACATCCTGTCAACACACTGTATTTTTAATAGGCAGAATCCAGACATGATTTTACTGAAATCTCTGGGACTTGACATATTAACATATTTGTCACAAATCTCTTTTCCATTCAGACTCAATATTCCCAGATAGATTGATCTACATTGTTCACATGCCCACCCAGACAATTTAAAGCCTTTTACTTCCGTCTCATCATTCTCAGATGCTGCTCTGTTGAACACCATCTTTTCCCCAAAGAGCCCATTCATTGTAACATGAACAGAGAGAGTGGGGGATGAATATGGTATTTAAAGAGCGCCAGGTCTTATGACTGACTGATGTGATGGTCAGATAAATGACTGCCATATAGTGACAAAAACATTTTCCTTTATGTCGTAAGTGTTTACAGAAAAGATGCTGAATGGGATTAAAAGGAGACCTGCAGACTGAAGGGACAAACTGCAATCAAGTTTGATAAAACCATGACCATTTGCAGGGAGATGAAAAAAAGCATGGGGAATCTTCTGGTCTGGGAGTCAAACGAATAAGACTACGTAAAGAGGTAAGGGTGTGTGTATCTGTTGGCATGCATGCATCAAGAGACAGATCCACTAGTACCATTTATGTCAGAAAACAGAGGGTAACTTCTTCTGAAAATAAATTAAACTTACTGTCTTGCCCTTAGGGTTAGGGCTTCACTAATATGAAAATAATTTAATAAATGCTAGTTTAACTAATAGTGCTATAGATGTCTCATGGACAGAAGTCTATGGAGATTCCCAGAGATGCTGGAGAAGCTTCTTGGATGAGAAGCCACACCTCTTCAAAGAAAAACAAGAAAGTCCAGTTGGCTCTTGAAAAAGCACCTGTGGGGCATAGACAGGAGAATCTCCATAGACAGCGGTGGTGATGGTGACGACGACGACATATTGTCCACTTTGGGCGCCCCATCTTCTATTCCTTAGCCAGCAAAAACTTTAATCAAAGGGTGGCTGGGGATAAGGAAAGAGGAACCCCAACGGCAGAGCTTTCCACAATGAAAGTTGAAAAGCGGGACATACCTACCGTACACGAGAATTACACATTTAAATTTCCACCCGAGCACCAGGAAAACCTCGGCGGCAACCGATACTTGGCAGTGGCTTCCTTTCCCTTCCCCGCCCCAAGGAAACTCCAAAGGAGCCTCACAACCGCGAAACGGGCACCCACCTGTCCGGCCGCTGCAGCAAATCCTGGAACTGGGCCGAGGACGTCGCTTCTAGCAAGGTTCCCGCTGTTCCCTCCGCTGCCATCGTTGGTGCCGATCTCAGAAGGAGGGGGGGGAGTAGTTCTCAGCCTGTTCACCCTTCGTGACGTTCTTTTATCACGCATGCGCCACCCCCTCCGAAGTCGGCTCCTGCCTCCCGAATGGTAGCTGAAATCCCGCGCATGCGGGCAGGGACTCGGGCAGTCTCGTCGGAGATCTATTACGCTAGCCTCGAGCGATTGTTTACGCGGGGAGAGGGCAACGCGACCGAGAAGGCGCCGGGGGAGGATTCGAACTCTGTGCGATGAACGGAGACGAGAATTCTGAAGCTGAGCGCCGACGGCCCCCGCTGTGAACCCTAGCATGGACGAGGCTTTGAGCCGGTTTAAAGGGTGCTTCAAGCTCTCGGCTGTTTGATAAATAAAACAAACATGCGTTTTTCTGAGGTTTCCCTGGGTGACTTTGGGCAAGTTGTCAGGTTAAGAAACCGAGTTCCTGTGAAGTAAAAGAAAAATGAGGCGAGGTCCCCTCGTATATCATGTTATCATGTTAAGAAAATACAGATATATATTTTAGCATACTAATCGTAATTGTTATGCACAAACATTCCCTACGTTCCATCCCTAGAGGCTTTTAAGAAGAGACTGGACAGCCACCGGTCTGGAACGGTACAGGGTCTCCAGCTTGTGCAGGGGATTGGACTAGTAGACCTCCAAGGTCCCTTCCAAACTTATTCTGTTTTTATAGTCCTAGTCATTGTTAGGAATTAACCATTCAATTTTTGCCGTTGTAAGATACACAGAGTCACTGACAGCATATACATTTAAATACAAATTTAATTTTACTTACTAACCAGATTTCAAACATTTCAGCCTTTCAGGTTTTTGTCAAGGAATTAATATTTTCTGGATTATACCTAAGAATCTTGATTTCCCTTTAGGAATTATTTGATTATTTTGGAGTGCATAAATGTCTCCAGTGTTTGTATAATTGGATTCCTTGAACTCTGTACATACCAAATTTTGGATTAATTTATTGAATTGAATACAGCCTAAAATGCTAATAGCTAATCAGCAAATTGTATACAAATATTCTATTTACAATCCAGCTGTATTTCCTATTGTGTCTACTATATTTGGTGTAAAATATAGTTTAATTCTACTTAGGTTTATTAAGAAATAACTTAAACTAAAAAGTATAATGTAAAAATCACTATGTATACAATTATCTATCCATGGAAATAAATTCCACTGAATAAAGAACTTCCTAGTAGCCATGTGATAGTAAAGCAGCATAATCCTATGAAACAAGGGACCACATGTGTTCACAGGAATGTTTCCTTCAATTGAGGTCTTTGCAACAAGGCCAGAAACTAATTTATTACTTGCTGTGATTATTGTGTTAAATATTCTGATTCTGCCTCTATAAGCATAGAATATATTTAGGCATACTTTAGATTGGTTTGCTGAAAGCAATGGAATTTACAATTATTTATTTACCAAACTTACATGGCTATCCACCTTTACCAAAACTTTGGGTAGTTCACAGCAATAATAAAAATATATAAACTATTTAAAAACACAGCATTCAAGTTAATAATAAGTAATATAAACTCTATTAATTTCAGGGAGTCCAGTCTAAGTATGATTAAGACTGGAGCCAGCCCATCACTATCTGGTAAGCAGATTACAATTTTACATGTACATTTTCATATATGCACCTTT
>JANHFL010001641.1:221892-235698 GCA_032468155.1 Oxyrhabdium leporinum | reverse complement strand
GTGGGATTTGAACCGCTAGATTGAATCAGCAGAAGTGGCCTGCAGTTCAACACTCTAACCACTGCGCCACCTAGGAGCCAGCCCATCACTATCTGGTAAGCAGATTACAATTTTACATGTACATTTTCATATATGCACCTTTCAGCTTTATGCCCACAAAATTTAAATAAATCATTAACTCTGAATAGTAATTCAGTATAGTCATTTCAATATAGCAATGAAATTAATTGATCTGTTGTTTCTATGCATGTTACTTTTTTTGTGACTAAAAAAGAAATACGTTTAGCTTTTTTGCTAAGCCTTTAGTTTTTCATAAATCAATGGAAGCTTAGCAAAAGACCAATTTAAGCGAAATCACTAAATGTATAAAAATGCTGCATGCATAATTGGTCTACTCTCATGTAAATAAACTACTTTTTAAAACCATTGCATTTAATTCTCACATTGCACTTAAGATATGGCTTCCTAAATAAACCATAATTGGCTCACTTATGCTAGGCTATAAACCATAGCTTACAAAATCATACTATCTGACTTCATTCAGCAAGCCAAACAAAAACCCCAAAATTGTGGCCAGTAATGTTTAATATTCAAACATGCTTTGCATGCAAAAATAAAAATAAATACTAGAATGAAATTGCTGCATTAAAAACAAGAGGGAGCAGCTGTTAGCAACAGGAAACCAGAGATTCCAACACAAATTCCAACTGCAGTTGCTTGATCATTCCTACCCCAGCATTTTATGCAAAACAACTTCAGATGAGATGCCAGTCTGACTGGAGGAGGAATGGGAGCTGCTGTGTTCTGGAAATGATGAGATCTGACTACTGAATTTATAACTTTTCACTGATAGTATGGGTGATTCTGCAATATAGTCCTGACTACTTATACTGTGCTGTATATTACTCGCCCTGAAAAACAACAGGATTTATATTAAAGCAACAAAGATAGAATTTTGTTGCCTTGCAAACATGCTTTCATATACAACACCCCTGATCAAATCATTTAAGCTTTTAGACTACATGTCCTTTCAGTTTTAAGATGCTAATGAGGCCATTTGACCACCAAGCACAAACCTGATAGCATCAAATGTTGAGGATCATCTGGATAGGTAGATGAATCTCTTTGCACCAATTATGGAAATAATTCAGCTTCCTAAAATAAATGCCCTGCTTAGTCTCTTATATCAACTACAACTGTTTGAGAATTTAAAACCTCACATTTTAATAAGCTCCACAAGACCTCTTCAAGGTTCATTTGGTAGGCAAAAAACAAGAATTGTCATTAAAAATGTATGGGTCCATGGAGATATGGGAGAACTAAATCTCCCTAATGTTAGGCTATATTTCTGGGCATCCCATATGGAATATCTGGCAGCAAGGTCCCAGAGAAACCGAGGGCTTCAGTGGCTCCAGATTGAACAACAGGCAGCTGGCCAAATTAATCTGGCAGGTCTCCCAGACAGTATAATCCTCCAACTACTCAGCCAATACAAGTCCCAAGGAAACGGATGGGGCAGCAGCACACAAAGCACTGTTTCCAGATGTGCAGGTGCACTTAAAGTTAAAGAAATTTGATAACAGAATCCAAGTTAAGAAGCATGTAATACCACATGGTCCTGATCACATGCAGCCTTTTTCTATAATCAAAACAGAATGGGAAGTGGAGCCCCTAGGATGAGTCACTTTTAACTATTCCTAGGCTTACAGTCGAGTGCATCATCCGAATTTATTTCATCTGTAATAGCTCAAGACGTGCAAGACTGCAAATTATTTATAGAGATTCCACATTATAGAAACCCGAAAGGAGTAGAATGAAGCGGATGAAAGATATCTCTGACAAACTCAGTTTTTATTTTGCTGTATTCACAGGAGAAATTCACCCATTAAAAATTAACTGCTAAACAGAATTCACTATTCCCTCTGAAACCACAATTTTCATCTGAAGGTGGAAAATAGGATTTACTTCTTTAAGCTCTTTGGTCTTAAAACCATTTCACTCATTCAAAACGAAAGTCATCACAGTGGACAAAGCACTCAACTTTTTTAAATCTTAGGAAATGTTTGAAGTCCAGACAAAACACTTAATAGAATTAAAATTAAAACAACACGGCAGATGTGAGATTAAATTCTTTCCATTAAGTTTACTTCTCCATGGCTGTATAATAAAATACATAAACACATAACCAAATGTCTACAACAAATACTTTAAAACTGCTCACCACCTACCTTTTTTTATTAACATATCGTCTTCTAGATCTGGAAAATTGTAGTACTGTTGGGATCATAAATGCCATTTTATATTGATTGCATTAGGGAGTTCGTGTATATCTGTGTGTGGGTACATACATGCATACATAAAACCTTTTCTAAATTGAAGGAATGCATGTGGTATTTTCCCAACACCACAAAGATGATAATTGGGTAGAAAGAAATGATCCCATATTTTACCACAAACTTACTCATATGTTTTTGAGGTTGTGCCTTGAAATGTTATGAAATGTTATGTGCCTGTAATGTTATGAAAGGATTCTACATATCATGTTTTATTTACCTAAGTTGTTATAGTTTAACCTACTTCCTTGCTACTTGGTTTGCATTGTATTTTTACAACTGCATCATGATGAATATCCAACACTGGGCAAAGCCATGTAATATTTGCAATCATTAGTTCACTTATTTGGAAGGAAATTTAAAATACGTTAATGGCATACTTATATTTAACATCAGATTGCCACTTTCCCATTTGTTAATAAAACAGATTTTGAATGCCCAAATGCTTCATTTTATAAAATTCACATTTAGGTCAAGCAAAATTGTGTTTTTGCTTGCTTGCTTGCTTGTTTGTTATATACAAATAGTCCTTAACTTATGACCACAATTGGTAGCAGAATTTCTGTTGCTAAGCAAACAGTTTAGTACATCAAACCTGATTTTACCACCTTTTTGCCATGGTTATTAAGCAAATCACTGTGCTGTAGTGAATCATATAATCACTAAGTGAATCCGGCTTCTCCCATTGACTTTGCTTGTCAGAAGCTGGCTGGAAAAGTCACAAATGGTGATCATATGACCCCAGGATGCTACAACATTGTAAACATATGCCAGTTGCCAAGCATCCAAATTTTGATCATATGACTATGGGGATGCTGCAATAGTAGTAAGTGTGAGGACTGGTCATAAATCACTTTTTTCAATGCCATTGTAATTTCAAATGGTCGCTGAATGAATGGTTGTAAGTTGAAGACTATATTTCTACTCTACACAGTATAGTATCACACTCTATTTTCTTGAAAAGTAACTTCAAAATCTGTTAAGGTAAAACAGCAAATAGTGTAATCATAGGTGTCAATAACATTACAGCACATAAAAAAACATGGCAGTAGAAGTAATTGTAAAATAGCGTTGGAAATTATCTATGAAGATTCTCAGTCATCCAGGGCATGGTTGTCCCAAAGGTGCTTTTTCAAGAGGCAACTGGATTTCTGGTTTTTCTTTGAAGACGTTTCTCTTCTCATCCAAGAAGCTTCTTCAGCTTTCCACACCATCCACTCAGAGCTGAGGAAGCTTCTTGGATGAGAAGAGAAACATCTTCAAAGAAAACAAGGAAATCCAGTTGCCTCTTGAAAAAGCACCTTTGGGACAGCATCGGATTTTTTTAAAAAAATATTTCCAAGATTACACCAGGAACCAAGAGAACTGTACGATAAGTGCCAGATAAGTTTCTCCAGAGAAGACACTCCACAAAATATCCCCTGGGGTCCATTAAGGAAATATTTAATTGTTCCTTAGTTTTATATTTTTTTAAAATAAATCCATGTGTTTGAAACTGTCATAAGCAATTTCTAGTATGTCTGCAAATGTGACAAATTTTACTTTGTAAATCATATGCTTCTCTAGTGCAAAATAATCCAATACTGACTTCCATAATGTGTTTTAACACATAAGAGTCAAATAAGATTGCAGAAAGTTGAAAGGCCAGAAGGGACCATTTTCCATTCCATTTTGTGCATGTCATGATTCTTTTCTAGACATACACATACATATGTTAGACACCAAGAAGCTACCAAGAACAAAAGATAGAACTGTAATAAACTTCAGAAACAAGCTTATTTAGATAATAAATAGCCAAAATGCTTGTACCTACTATTCCTTTTATTCCTAATTATTATTCCTAATAATACTATTATTAAGAAAGAAGCAATCTAAAAATTTCATGTTTTGCTTTTAAACTAACAAAGCTAATTAAGCTCTTAACATAGAAATGACTCTTGCTACAATCAGTGTTGTAAAGATAGTTCTTTGTCTGTAGGTGGCATTAACAGTCTCTAAAGATGAGCAACTCTCTCTTAAAGCTTTCATTCTTATAATAAGAATGCTTATAATGCTATTGGAGCAGGGAGGAGGGTGTTAGTGAAGCAGGCCTTAAATATTTTTAGAAATATGACCAAACATCTTAGTGTATTTGGAAAAAATGCATTTTGAAAATATGTAGAACTGTTCAGATTGTCAGCATACCTAGTAAGACATCTCAGTGCTAACTGAATCCATAATTCAGATTTGAAATAGAAAATACATTGTAGGATCCAATCTGGGTTGGTCACCAGGACCAGAGGTTTAGTCTTCTGAGTTGCCAGGGACACGTATATTTGTCGTTATTCATGAAAAAATACATTGTTAAAGGCGAGGGTTTTTTCCCAGCAGAATGTTTTATTTTTACAGTGTAGTTGGATTCATCGTCTAAATGTTCTTTCCAGGTCTATTTATTTTATAATTCTAAAAAAGTCAGATTTCCCCAATTTTTTTATTGATGTGTTATGCAATATTCTATATTGGCAAAGAACTGAGCTGGATTAATATGGGCTGACACACTGGCTTCATACTTAAGTACCCCATCAATCTAAAACGAATAGGGGAGAAACTGGCAGAAACGGGAGGAGGAGTTAAATGCGACATTAGTTTAGAATCACTAGGTAGCCACAAAAGAATAAATTTCACCATCACCATCCTTGAATGCCAGTTGACCTTTATCTAGTTTTGTCCAGATACAGACCATTAACGGGAGGAGGAGTTAAATGCAACATTAGTTTAGAATCACTAGGTAGCCACAAAAGAATGAATTTCACCATCACCATCCTTGAATGCCAGTTGACCTTTATCTAGTTTTGTCCAGATACAGACCATTAATCTGAGAAGATTCCTGTGCATAGACTTTAGCAATAAATCAGTAAATTAAAACCTTCACATGTGGATCTGGTTTTTTGAGCCTGACACAATTTGTTGCTACATTATGATCAGTGAATCCCCACTTTGCAGTGTAAGAATTAAACACCATGATGGTAAATGTGCCTTATTATACAAGGACGTTTTAATTATCAAAATGAAAAATAAATTACTATATTGAGATAAATCAAAACATTGTGCAGAAGAATATGCCCCCCTCCTTAGATTTTATTGGAGAAACACAGCTAAATTAAGGAGGCTGTATTAAAGTAAGCAGTAAGGTTTAGGCCTGAAATAAATGCCAATCTGAAAAACAATGCATCTGGAGTCCAGAGCTTAATAATCACATTCAAACCAAAATATCAGTCATTAGGTGACTATGCCTTACACTTCAATCTACTGATGTCAAAGGCAATTGATAATAAGAGAATATCATTGCATTATTAAAAGAGAGGTTTCCCTAAGCCTTCTTATAGTGTGGTCATTCATCAAACAAGTGTGTTTCTAAATATACTACATAAAAATCTCCATGACAACCTGTTCTGCAGATAATACAATATTTAATGCAGAATATGGTTATACTATGGAAGAATGACAGAACTAATTTCGAATGCACTTCTAGGTAAGCACCTTATTACAATAATGTTTTACAAATAATTATAATTTCAATATAAAATAAAGAGAGCCATAGATATGGCATCTTAACTAAAATTAATTTCTCTTCTTGCTTGTATATATTAACAGTTGTCAAATGCAATAGCTGAATGAGTGTTGATTACCTGGAGACACCATTTCTTAAAACTGGATCCTGAGAACAGCGAGTTATATACATGAATTAATTTCCTAATATAATTTATCTACAGTCTACCTTTTGGTGCCTTCTTACCTTCCTTTAGGAAATATAGCTAGTAGACTTTCTTATGCAGTTGGCTGGCCATTGTGAGAAGAGACTAATGGACTAGATGAGCCAGGGCTCTAATCCAGAAAAGCAGATAAGAATTGCAGAAAGAAGAAATGTAGAAATTGTACAAAGTCTTATTGTTTTATTATCAAATAAATTCATTCTGCATGAATCATATGAGGTCTTTTTGGTCTTTTCTATCCACACAAAGCTTTTTTTTTTGCTTTATAAGACAAAGGCCTGGAACTCGTTCACAGACAAGAAAATTTTATTGAGAATCACAAAGCCAAAATAAGTTTTTAAAACACATGTTCCTAGTCTCCTGCTGAAAATATGCCTTTACTTTAGTCAACTAGTGAAAATTGACAATGAAGTATCAAAATGATGGATAGCTTCTTCCTTTTAGGATCAACTATAAAATCAGGGATGTGTTTATAACTACAAAGATCAGAATAGGGGAAACCATGATATTCTCTATGACATTCTATGGAAATAAAAGTTGGACTTTGTAGAAGTAGGATAGGAAAAATATTGATGGCTTTGAATTTTGATGTTGGAAAAGACTTCTGAGAATACCGTAATCGGCCAAGAAATATTAAAGAAATCAACCAAGAGTACACACTTAGGACATAAATGACCGTTCTACTTCAAGCATAATATGTAAAGACCAACTATCCAGAGAAGACTTTAATGCTGGGAAAGGTGGAAGGAAAGAGAAGAAAAATATTACCACCAGCAGAATGGATTCAGTTATGGTGGCAATCAGTACGTTGGAAAACTTAAAAAAAACAGAGATACATTGGTATGGAGAAAATCTAATGTTGCTAAAAGTCAACATCTATATATTAACATAGATATGTTAATATAATATTAACTGAATTAGAGCAGGCACCTGTTCCATAGGTGGCTCTTAAGTCTTAATTTTAATATTTTTGTCTAGAAGCTAAGGTCAGAATTTATTATTTTTGGATTTCATGCATATAGCCATGTATATAATAATTTAAACAATGATACATTTTTGTAAAACACAGATGGCAATTGCTTTAGTTCTCAAAATGTTTATTCCAGTGCAGTCCCTTAAGTTTTTATATACACATTATCAATCATTTTTAATATCATGAAGTCTTCCCGGTCCTGAACCTGGTGGAACTGTAGTGTAATTCAACTAAACTAATGTGGATCAGAAAATGTTTGTAGAGGAAACTATAACCACTTTCTACCAACCAGATTCTCTTCCTAACAAATCAGAATTCTAAATTAGTCCTCTGTAAATCATAGTTTTCTTCTCCTTTATGATAGGGAGGAAGGAGTAAACAAGGAAGAAAGGCTGAGATGGAGATGGGAGCATGGAAATAAGTATAATACACTTATATCAACCCTATCTTAAATTCCAGTTTGTGCAGAAAAGCTGAAAACTACAAGAGAAATTATCTAAACTGATTAAAGTTGGGACCTGCATATTGTTTTAGCAGAATGCTGCATGACATCCAAGCAGTAGCAGGTATGTATATGTAGAACAAGCAGATGTGGAATTAGAGGTAATAGCATGATATTTAATATCTACAAAAGAAAAGGAGTATCCAGATGTAATTTGTTGTTGTTTAACCTAGCAATTCTTAATATTCATGAATGGTTTTTCTGTATTCCTGAGCCATGGTGGCTCAGTAAGTAGAATGCAGTATTGCATGCTAACTCTGCCCACAGCCAAGAGTTCGATCCAAGGTTGCCTCAGCCTTCCATCCTTCCAAGATGTATAAAATGAGGACACAGATAGATGGGGACAATATGTTGCCATTGTAAACAGCTCAGAGAATGCTGTAAAGCACCATACAGTGGTATATAAGTCTAAGTGCTATTGCTATTTTTTTTTTCATATTAGAAGACCACAAGTATCACTGTACCCAAGAACATTCCTGTCTTTAGAACAAAATTCGAGTTTGTTACAACGTTTTAGACTTCTAAGTTCAGTATGTGAATCAGACACATCTGGGGGAAGTTGGAATATGGAAAGAAAATGAAATAATCAAATGAAAATGAAATAGGGAGAGAGAAAGTATGGGCTGTATCAACATTTTCTACAGAAAAGGCTTTACTTTTGGCAAGTTGAAAGTTGTATAGTATGTCATTGTTTATTGCACAATACTGTTTCCAACATTCAAATAGAGATCATTTTTCCTCATGCATAACATAAAGCTCTTAGGTTTCTCTGAATATATAGTGGGAGTATCATAAAATAGGTTAGCTTTTCCCCCAGCATCAAATAATGTACCTGAAATTCTTGAACAAGCTCTAAATATTGAAATGAATACTGTAAATAAAATCACACTTATCTACATGAGGAAACTTTCCAGAACATTCTTCTATTTAAATCTGTCTGGAAACCCCTTATCTGTATGGAGAAAGTTGATACTTAAAAGTTTTCTGATCTTTGTAATATATGAACATTTATGTGTTCCACATGGTGGAAAGGGACTCGAAGAATCTTTGTATTGAGATTTCAACTCACTGCAGCCAACTTGCAGTGGCAACTCATGACAGCCAACTCATCCCAGGACAACTGGGTGTGGGACAAGAGTTACACTTCTATGGAAGAAATGGTGGAATAGAATCATTAAAGAAAGGATAATAAAGGAGGCACAAATGACATGTGAATGACAAAATGTTTTAATTATTTTAAATAATTAAATTGAATTGCTGAATTGTCCTGTGGCGAGTGGTCTTGTGGTGAGTTGGCCATTGTGAGTTGGCTGCAGGACAAGGTGGCCCTGGCGACTTAGTTGCGACAAGTGCGGCGAGTTGTCCCATTCCGCCCCGGAGTTGCGTCCTAGGCTTCTAGCCCCGATACTTCTGGGTGCTACGGAACTGCCCCGGGAGAGCTCCTAGGCTGCCCGTCGGCTTTGCCACTCTAAGCAAAAGCAGCGCAGGCGACGGAGCCTTTGCCTTCCGCGGCTCAATTAAGAGGATTGGCTATCTAGAAGAAGGGGCGGAGTGCCGGGACCGAAGTCCCCTGAGTAACGGCTCAGCGAGCTTAAGCGCGGACAGAGGTGGACCGACAGCCTGGGCCGGGCCTCCATGAACTTGCTGGAGGAGCGGCGACGAGGCCGGCCTGAGGAGTTCTGCGCCCCTCAGCCAGAGCGCGTAAGTCTAACCCGCTCGATGTTTCAGGACTGCGCAAGCCAGCGCCGCTGCCAGGCCGGCTGGTCGGTTGGCCTGCCTGGAAAGCGGGTGGCAGTGGCGCTGAGCATGCGCTGTCGGGTCCGCCGACGCTACTACGATCCGTCCTTTCAGTCGCTTTGCCCTCACTTGACTGCGCCTTCGCTCTTTTGCAAACCGCTGGAGGAACGGTAGTGCTGAAAGCAAGCCAGATGCACGTTAAAGGGTTGTCCTCCTAAATTTGGCCGAAGGCCCGTCGCTTCCCCCGGGAGACGAAGAGGAAAGAACTGCGGGGAAAAGAATATGAAGGGAAGAAGAAAATAAAATTCATGGGGTGGGGGGCGCCTGCTTTCGCCTTAATCCAAACTTTTACTGTAGCTGCGGTGGGACGTCTGAAGGGTGACGAGATATTCTTTGCAAGTTAACTTTTCCTCCTCCTCCTCCTCTTTATCATGCACTTCTTTTTAAAGTCGTAATGCATCGCGTCGTATCTGAAATTGGTCTTATCAAAAGTGTGTCTGGCTTGCAGATCTGACCAGCTGGAATATTTCAGGCTTTTTTTTTTCATCTTTCTCAGACTTCTCCGTTGGTTCATAACGGGCTCCTGTGGGGCGGATTGCTGCTCCTGGAAAGAATTTACGTGGTTCTTTTGTTCTGTTTTAAATATGACCTTGTTCTTCGATTGCGAATGATCTGTGCAGAAGTTAAGGAGAAGGGGGGAAGTTGGGAAGAGTTTAGGGGGCACAGAGCCCAAAAAGTGGCATGGCTGCTTTCTTGTCTCCCTTGTTCCTGAGATTTTCCTTGAGATTCGCAGGAGAGGAACAGGTGTTCGAAGAGCCCAGAGGCGTACTCCCAAATTACCAAAATGTGTCAAATGAGTTTCCTCAGAGGTCTTCTGATCCCCATTTTGAGCCTCAGGCTAGAGGATGAGTTTAACTGGAGAATTTTGGTAGCCTAATGCAAACCAGGAAATATTAATTAAAATAATATATTATTTTGCTGGAAGGGGATCAGCTCAGCTTTGGGTTTCTTGTTGATTGAAAAGAAAGCAAAGCATTTTGGGCTACTCAAATTTCCAGTGCTGCTCAGCATGAGGTCTGTGTACAATTTGGCATTTTAAATGAAGCTACCAGATCCAGGCTGCCAAAATTGTAGTGATCGCTAGCCATGGGAACCAGAATTGCCCTACATACTGATTTCACAACCAGTAAGACAAATGCACACTTTAATTAAAACTCTTAATACAGTACAGCTTTCTCCAGTCCATCTTCATGCTTTCTAGATTCATTGGAGTACAGCTCCTAGAATCCCAAGCCAACTGATAAAGAATATTGGGAATTTTAGCCCACCGTATCTGGACAATATTACATAGGGAAATTTTTCCTAATATTCCATATTTTCTCTAAAGAAAGAAAGAGAAAGAGAGAGAGAGAGAGAGAGAGAGAGAGAGAGAGCTAAAAATTACAATTGAAAAAGCATTTCTTAGGCTTTTATCATGAAAGCTAATAATTGCTGTTTGCAAATCAAAAATCAGTAAGAGTATATTCTAAGTTCTGCTCCAAGCTTTTTCTTCTGACCCTTGTGAATTCCAAAGCAATTATTTTAAAACTCAGGTCTGGGCCATAAAGTTCAACCTCATGGACCAGTTCTAGTATTTGTAAATCTAAAGTATTTCTGACAGATACTTTTAGTGCTTCTTCAAAATCTTCAAACGATTCTACATCACCTTCCTTTCCTGGAGGGTCCTCTCATCCATCAGGCTGTGCCAGTCTTGCAAGAAAATAGCAGATTCTGACAAGGAAATTTCATGAGCTGTCATGGAAGGGAGAATGGAGAAAGATGTAGCAGCTTGTATATACATAAATGTCAGAAACCATCACTCAGTTATAAATTTACACCGCAGATGTTACTGGCATAACTCTTTGCTGGTTCAGAAGTACTAGAATCAGGTGGAAAGCTAAAAGGATGGGGAAAGGCAGGATAGATTGTGTGCACTTAAAAATATTGCCTGGGGCTGAAAAAATATCCAGGTAGCTGGCATCTAAGATTTTTGTTTGTAATTTGAAACAAACTATAAAATCACCTTCCTCTCTTATTCTGAGAACAGGATAGTGGAGAGATATAATGGTATGTGGGAATAACCTTGGGAAACAGGTGGAGGACCCACAAGAAAGGCAATATTCTCATAAGAGGCAGGTAGTCCTCGACTTACAACAGTTTGTTAAGTGACCGAATTTACAATGGCACTGAAAAAAGTGACTCATTACCATTGTTCACACTTATTGCAGCAACCCCATAGTCATGTGATCAATATTCTGATGCTTGGTAACTGACTCATATTTATGATGGTTGCAGTGTTCCAGGATCGTGTGATCCCCTTTTGCGACCTTCTGACAAGCAAAGTCAATGGGGATTCACTTAACAACTGTGCTACTAACTTACGAGCGGCAATGATTCATTTAATAAGTGTGGCAAGAAAGGTCATAAAGTGGGGCAAAAATTCACTTAACAAATGACTTACTTAGCAAAAGAAATGTTGGGCTCAATTGTGGTCGTAGGTCGAGGACTACCTGTACACAGATGGGAAAAGCACATGAGAAGCATTTCAGAAGGGACCCTCCCTGGATTTCTGTATACTAAAAAGAGAGAAAGGGAGAATTACTTTCAGTCTGGCAAGGTTCTGCTCTATAGTAACTGTGAGAAGGATTTTGAAGCTCTAGTGGACAATCAGTTAAATATGAGCCAGTAGTGTACTGCAGCTGTCTAAAAAGCCAACGCAATCCTAGGTTGCATTAACAGAAGGATAGAATCAAGATCACATGAAGTGTTAGTACCACTTTATAATGCCGTGGTAAGACCACCATTGGAATACTGCATCCAGTTTTAGTTGCCATACTATAGAAAAGATGTTAGACTCTGGAAAGAGTGCAGAGAAGAGCAACAAAGAAGATTTGGGGACTGGAGTCTAAAAACATAAGAATGGTTGCAGGAATTGGGTATGTCTAGTTTATGAAATGAAGGACTAGGGGTGACATGATAGTGTTCCAATATCTAAGGGGCTGTTACAAAGAAGAGGGAGTCAACCTGTTCTCCAAAGTACCTGAAGGTTGGACAAGAAGCAATGAATGGAAACTAATCAAGGAGAGAAGCAACCTAGAACTAAGGAAAAATTCCCTGATAGTTAGAACAATTTCTGTATTTTTCACAGTATAAGATGCTCTGTACTATAAGACACACATTAGCTTTAGAGGAGGAAAACAAGAAAAAAAAAATTACATCTGCCTCCCAGCATCCATCCGGTATTCATCTGGCTAGTGTCCTTGCAGCAAACAGCCTGGTCAGCTTCAGCATGTTATCGCAGCCCCAGCACGTGGCTCATCCGGGCTCCGCTCCATTGCGCCCACCACTGGTCAACTGAGCTGAGCTGCCGCTGCCACCGGGGAACACTGGAGCCTTCACTGCCAAGCAGCTGATTGGTGGTTGGATCGGCCTCCTGGAATACTGACGATCAGCTGTTCTAGGCAGCAGGGATCACCACCGCCGGTGGGATTGGACGGCGGCAAGCAGGTGGCGGTGGCGATCCCTGCCACCTAGAACAGCTTATCGGCGGTATTCCTGAAGGCCGATCCATCTGCCAATCGGCTGCTCAGCAGCGAAGTTTCCAGCGTACTCCGGCAGCGGCACACTAAACCCCTCCCCTGCCGCAATATTCACTCTATAAGATGCACAGACATTTCCACCCACTTTTTTTAGGGGGCGGGGAGTGCGTCTTATAATGCAAAAAATGCAGTAATCAGTGGAACAGCTTGCCTCCAGTTTCAAATGGAGACTTAAGAAGAGACTGGGCAGCCATTTGTCTGAAGTGGTATAGGGTTTCCTGCTTGATCAGGGGTTAGTCTAGAAGATCTACAAGGTTCATTCCAACTCTGTTACTCTGTTATTCTTATCTGGAGTACCTGACAGAGCTGCCATCAGTCTTACAAGACTGAAAGTATTTCTCCCCTCCTCTGTGTTTAATTCCCAAGAAACTAGGGAAGGTCTCTTCATAAACGCTTCTCATGCTTATCACCTACCTGCAGACTGAATCACCTTTTACCAGGCTGTTTCCTTGTGGATCTTCCTTCTATCTCCCAAAGTCACACCTACACGCCATTACAGAAGGAGAAGACAGGCAGCACAATCTGTAAAGGTATTCTTTCTTATGCCAATGTGTTTTTCCTCATAGCTAAGGAGAAACCTACAGTACAATGAGAACTGTCCTAAATGTCATCCCTTAAAAGTAAACAGCAGTTGGCCATCATATTTTTCTTTTGGAAACAAAACATCTACCTGAAAACATCATTTTATTTTTAAAATAATACTTAGCTTCATATTTCTAAGAATTCAATTGTTCAATATTACCTTTTCTTTTAGCCCTCTAGTGTTAATAAGTAAACAGTGCTGAGCCCAGATCTTTGGCGATTTCACCGTACTTTTATTATAGGAGGGGGAAAAAACACCCCACCTAATACGGAAGTAATGCTAGTTATT
>JANHFL010001641.1:198203-210208 GCA_032468155.1 Oxyrhabdium leporinum | reverse complement strand
CCCAGATACCACACTGTTCACACAATGATATGTTTGTATAAAGATTTAAAAATAAAAAACTTTACAAAAAAAAAGAATACAAAGCTGATCTATTAAAGATAATGCAAATTTGGGTTACTTTTAGTATTTCCCTGTCTCTTTGCTAGTTATGTCTGATGATTGCCACATCAGCTACACATTCCACACTGAAGAAAACATGTGCATTTATATTTCCTGCTTTTTTCCTTAACAATCAGTATCTTGGTATATTTTCCAGTGAATCAACTATTCTAGTTTATATCACATACACTAAAAATCCACATCAATTTTTTCTTCCACTGAACCAAAATGGAGGCGGGTGAGTTTAAGGAAGAAGTGGAGAGGGAAAGAGGTCATTCCAAGCCTAGGATATCCGATGGGAATCTGGGTGTATTTTCAATACTGGAATGGGACAATTTGCCATGGCCAACATGGTGAGGTCAACTCACTGCTGCCAAGTCACCATGGCTAACTTGCCATAGCCAGCTTGCCATGTCCAACTTGCCATGGGACATGTCGCTGTATACAATTCACCACAAAACAACTCGCCACAGGATAATTCAACAGTTTTATATTATTTAAAATAATTAAACATTTTAATATTTATTATTCATATTTCATTTTGTCCCTCCTTTTGAATCCTTTCTTTAATGATTCTATTTCACCATTTCTTCAATATTATGTAAATGTCAGATCTGTTATCCTCACATTTTACACTTTGCTGGCATCCTGCCATAAAATGCAAAGAGGGAGGGGGAGACATCCTTGATAGAAACCAGAGGTGCCAAGCCAGAATAAACCAACCACCTGGCCTGGAAACAGAATGCAAAACTGCATCAAGTGGCGCCAAACAACCAAGTGGTCCCAAAACATCTAAATGGCCTGCTATTGGACACTGATGGACTGGTCAAAGAGGGGAGGACCATAGAAAGGAGGAAAGTATAACTATTGTGTGGGAATATTCAGATCAAGCCTAACTTTCACTGCACACACTTAACATTAGCAAAAGAACCAATCACTTCAACCAAATGGAGTCGAGGGTCTTTCTTTCCTAAAGATCTGAATTGGGGAGGCTTGACATTAGGCTAGATCTGAATATTCCTGTGCAAAGGTTACACTTTCCCCCTTTGCAGACAGTAACTTTTGTCCCGCAGCATGTTGTCCCATGGCATGTTGCCCGTGAATTGTCCTACACCAAGTTGGTCATGGTGAATTGGCTATGGCAAGTTGACCGTGGTGAGTTAGCCATGAGCCATTGCAAGTTATCCATGGGGAGCTGTCTGTGGAGAGCACAGGTGGAAATTGTAGGCAAAAAGCTATAGAATTGAATTGGTTCAATAGATTTGTCTTCTATTTTATAGACATTTGCATGACAATGACAAAACTGATATAATACACAGTGTAGCCTCCAGTAGCAACTGGATGGAGAACGCTTCCTGGAATGATAGGCAAAAGAGTGCTTTGGCACAACTGAGTTTATTTTTGAGGAGATACTGAGAGTATGAAGCTCTTGAAAAAAGAGAGAGTGTCTAAAATGGGAGACATTTTGAACACAGCAACCATAGATGACAACTATATGTAGCCTGAAACAATGACATTTAAGACATAAATTGTGTTATTATAAAAAACACTAAGCATAGGTAAATAACTGGGTCCATCTTTTTGCTGGGAGATTACACATTTAAAAAGTGTTACTGTACTTTAAAAAGTATTATTGTATGATGATTTTTGTCTCTTTGTTTCATCATTCAATTATGGATAATATGCCAAGGGCAGCTTCACATCAAATAGAGCTTTTCACAACTGCCATGAAATGTGGCCCTGTATCAGAAACAAGATGATTGGGCAAAGTTTTACAGAAAAAAAATGAGAAAGAGCTGTTTTAGGGGTGATGGGAAGATCATAACTTTCATGTTATGGGTGTGTGTGTGTATAAACATCCATGCCATTGGGAACAAGATACAGGTAGGATATAGGTGATTGCATGGAAGGCTTGCAGAGATGCTAGGGAGGGAACCTGGTAGGAGTTTGGTAACAGATGCAAAAGTGAGGAAGCAAGTACAAGCAGTTGGAGTGGTGCATTTTTAGTGAGGCTTGTGAACACATCAAGAAGCCAAGTCTAGGCAGATAGAAGAGATGACAACAGAGGTATTGGGAAGTAGAACAAAGAGCATGCATATATGCCATAGCTTACTGAAGGATAAGAGAAGACAATTCAGTCAGTCTGTCATCAGAAAACACACAACACCTTCAAAAGTGCCAAGGAAAGATCCAAAAACTTGGTCAAGAACATACTATGGTAAAAAAAATGTATCAGCAATCTGGTGCAAGAATAAATGAAGTACAAAACTTCCAGCAATAGAAGGCCCTTCATGTCTTAAATCTTCTCCTCGTCCAGCATGCACAAATGAAGCTTTCCTTGCTCAGTAGTTGCCAATAACGAAGAATCAGGTGCATGCAGAGTCAGTGCCTTGCCATTTATTCACAAGATGCTTAGCAGGGTATAGGAGTCTTAGGAAGAAAATTGGATCTTTCCCAGTCCTTGGCCAAAAAAATGAATTGGGCCTGGCTAAGGAGTGATTTGATAGAGCATCAGTGTTTGATTCACTGTCTGCTGAATCTGCATCATGGAGAATGACCGTGAGGCCATGAAATAACAGGAAACAGCTACCAGAGAGAAAAGTTCAACTACCATTGGAATGGTACGTAGTAAAGTTTCTTCATTCTCAAAAAAAAGACAGGTAGAAGGCAAAGAAAAAACAAAGGTAGATCATTTACTGTATCTGAACCTTTATATAGGTGTCATTTTGGTTCACATGGCTTGATCACTTGGAAAACTAGTTTCGTTTCTATCTCCAGGGTCAGCCAGGTGCTTGGGAACAAACTTTTCCAGGTACACATTAGAAATTGGGGAACCATAAAGCAATAAATACTCTGGCTGATAAAGGATAGTTTTTTAAAAAAATTATTAGACCTGAGAAAGTAAGAATGTTTAAACAAGAACAGAATTGCGCCCAATTGAGCTGTTACAGTAATGTTTGAGCTTATGAGAAAATTTTAGTGTTCCAAAGTCTCGTGGTCAATCTGGACTTCAAAATGATGTTCCAGACCTAGGGAATACAAACTATAAAGCCACTGTGGGTCTAGGGACTGACAGGCATGTTTAAATATTTTTTAAAAATAATATTAAAGTTTCAATAATAGTTTCTTCAACATATACATTTTATCGAATACAAGGCTACTGACCAAATTTTACTATGCCAATTTCAATATATAAATATGCTAGATTTTTCTAGTGCTGAAAAGCCAAAAGCAATGTAGTACTTTTTGACTGTTTAGCCTCATAGACTCTCCATTGAATTATATGTAATAATCCTAATTTTAGTGAACATTTAATTATTTCTTTAATCATAACATTTATCAAAAATTCTTTTTCATTTGTCCATCAAAATGGAGGAATGTCTCTTTCTATCTTCCAACGTTTTGCTGGCTAATTATATTTGTGCAATTCCTAGAAGGTTTAATACTGTTAGTGCAAAACTTTCAAATATAATTTCCGCATAGAGGCTAGTAGAGATCCTCCAGATCACTGCAATGCTTGCCAATCAATCTCTCACATTTCTCTCAAACCTAAAAAAGGATTTCCTGTATCTGTTTTCAATAATAAAACCATCTTCCTTACTGGGTGAATAAACTAAATAGGTGCTTATAGAAAGCCTCTTTGGAAAAAAGATTTCCAGTGGCTTTCTGAAAGCACCTATTTAGTTTATTCATCCAGTCTTTATTGAGTTGTGGTTAACAAACACTGTCAAGTAACTGACAACTAACATAAATACATGATGTATAGGGAAAAATAATTCAGCATATTAAGACTCCCAAGCCTTAGATTGTTTCTTCTAATTTGTTCTTGTAAATCTGCCAAGGTCCTCTTGCTATCTGAAATTACTTCTTGAGCTTCTTCAATATTTGATGCATTCTGTATGTTTGACTCATATGCTTCATTGGTTGTTTGACCTATACCAGACATTAATTGTGACATTTCCTTAAACTGCTTATTAATTGTTTGGATATACTATACTGCTATGATCTCTCTTATTAATGTTACAGATTTTTCTCTTTCCAATTTAAATTTTGCTTCCATTGTCTAATCAAGAACTTGACTGAGACAGAGGTAGAACATTGTTTAGCACAGTATCTTAGATCCTCACTCTCAATATCAAATCCTTCATCCTTGCTCCTGGAGGACCACAGAGATATTGCACATTTGTGGCTCTTTCAAATGCAGTTTAATTTCTTTATCCTTATCCAAGGCTTATTTTCTTGAAATCTCTCCTTGTTTTGGAAAATAGTTCAACTAAATTAATTGGCTGACCTCTGCCAAATAAGTGGAGACAGAGAAAAGCGACAGGCGAATTACACCATCTTCTCCAGTATCTGGAATGAATAACAGTTTATGTGTATCTTGTCATGTCTGGACTCCATGTAAGGTTTGGTTAAACAAACTCTGAACCCCAGGAAAATGGGATTTTCGCCAACAGGCTGGATTTAAGTCATTATAAAGAGAGATACATATGAAGATAATTATAAAGAGAAATCCTATCTGGTGCTAAAGCAAAATTTCCTGACAATTAATAAATGCAATAGCTTAATTCCTGGAGTTGTGGATGCTCTATTGCTGGAGATCTTCAAGAAAAGATTGGGCAGTCACTTGTCTGAGATGTAATAAGGTCTCCTATCTTATGTAGGGGGTTGGACTAGTTACTAGAAGACCTCCAAGGTCCCTTACAGTGCTTTGATTCTATGATTCTAAAGTCCTCTTCCCTACAAGTATGATATTTTATTGATGCTTTGAAGGCAAGATCCTAGCATGGCAAGATCCTAGTATCCATGATGTGGCCAGATTCTCCAAAGTACAATAATAGGCTTTATGTATATTGCTCAGTTTTTCTCAGGCACTATAGTTGTCAGTCTTGTGCTAGTTTTCAGTGGCATCAGTTTGATCTAGTAAGTCTCCAAAACGAGAAAGAAATGAAATAGAATAATGGCATCTTTTTGCTTATATGCAATGATAGTCTCCATTAGCAAACCTAGATTAACGCCTGGAATGTATTGATGAATTTTTGTATCTTTTGTACATTATCTGATAGTTCCTCTTTAAACTGACCAATTAACTCTCTTTCATTGCAGCCCACATGCTGAGCTGAAAGTCAGCAGCATACTTCTGCACCAAAGGCTTATTTTGTCATAGGCAATAGTTTCATAGTTGCCTGTCAATTGCAATTAAGCTGGCTATATTACAAAATTTACACAACTGAGATTGTAAGGAGGATGGGAAAGTAGGCATAAAGCATCAAGAGACAGCAGGCAAGTCAGTTGATAGTTTTTTTCATAACCAGTAACTTGACCCAGTTGTCAAGAAACCTGGGAGGAGGCAGATTGCTTCCATTTCACTTTCTCTTCTAAGCTGTACACATACTATACATGATCAAAAGTTTTGGAAAAGCTTTGGGGAAAAAATTCTCTGGAGATGAGCAAGAGGGAGCTTGCCACGGCTGTGCCACAGGCAATCCTTTAGCCAAGTAATCCTTTGTTTCAAAACACCTGTTCTGCCACCTTTATCACATTCTACTCAATATCCTATGGCTATTTTCAAAATGACTTCTTGCATGTAAAAGGTTTGATATCATCAGACATTTGAAGTATGAGATTTCACGAGGTCAGTGGACAGTCACAATTTTCAGAACACTTTCCTAATTCCTTGCCCTTCATTAATATAAAAGAAGGCATGTAATTCCAAACCTGTTGTGCTGTGTGGCTTATCTCCACCGCAAGGTCCACTCCTGAGTTCCCAATACCAATCACAATGACTCTTTTTCCTATAAATGCATCAGGACTCTTGTAATCACGACTGTGTAAGTAGTGACCCTTGAAAGTGGTAATCCCTGTAAGCCAAGAGTAAAATTGTTCAAACTGCTGTTGTGTGCCTGTTTTCTTTCTGTTAGGGTAAAGATGGTAAGTTCAACACAAATTGTATCCTTGGTTAGGGGCACCAATCGATCAGTGAAAAGCTTGCCCCATTCCTCTTTTTCCCCCATATCTATGGGGGTACATGCCTTTCCAAGGAAAAACATGACCTGTGAGCTTTTTTGTGCATTCTCACATCTTTCAATCCATCCTTTGCAAGGGATTTGGTGGTATTGATGTCTTTGCTGATTTACTGGAGATGAGGAGTAATTTTTTCAGTTCTAATTGAAGTAGCTTTCTGATAAGAGAAATCTATAATATGACTGTCTCTTTCTTCTCTAAAGGGAAAAATAAGAGTGGCCTCAGATGGAGTTAGGTATTTGTTTCATGTATGATAATGAATTGATTTGTTACTTATTAATTTATCCAAATTGTATGACCACCATCTCACAAGAAATGGTTCTTCACTAAGCAACCTCTTAGTGTAGGAGACAGGAAGTGAGGTGTCTAATGAAGAATTATGTTAAGATTTTAATTCCAGGAAAAAAAATCAATGTGGTTGCTTAAGAGTTGACACTGATTTAATGGCATATTATAAATCACTCAATTATTTTATGTAAATATGTTAAATCAAAATGGATAATTAATTTATTCATTAATTAATTGATCATAATAATTTCCTTTGGCCACATGGATGAAAACCAGTTCAAAATTGTGGAAAATTACTGTGGGTAATTTCCAATTTAGTTTGTACCTAGCACACTCTTAGTCAATTCTTAGATGCATGATATGCACATATACTACTCAGTATAATGAAGAAGAAAAAAGTGCATGAAGTCCTATAATAGAAGATGATTTTATGCAACAACCATTGTTAATTTTATGAAGTGGAAAAGAGCACAGGTGCAAATGCTACACAAGCATATTTGTTACCTAACTAATTTTGATCTATGTCAGTTACCCACATGGAATATGATAGTTTACTTAGCCTCATTGCTCACATGTTGAAATGGCAAACTAATTGTCACTTTAACCTACACGTAAACATCACTGGGCTACAGTTAATTCCTCAAGAGTAGTAGTGGTCCCGCCAGCTTTTAAAGAAACAGCGGGGCACCTTCTTTCAAAGGACCATTTAACAGATTAACAGAGTTGCAAGGGACTTTGTAGGTCATCTAGTCCCCCACCCAAGCAGAAGACCCTACACCATTTCTGACAAATAGCAGTCCAATCTCTTCTTGAAATTCTCAAGTGATGAAGCTTCTACAACTTCTGAAAGCAAGCTGCTCCATTGGTTGATTGTTCTCACTGTCAGAAAAATTCTCCTTATTTCCAGGTTAAATCTCTCCTTGTTCAGTTTCCATCCATTATTCCTTGTCTGGCCTTCAGGTGCTTTCGAAAATAGCTTGACTCCTTCCTCTCTGTGGCAGCACCTCAAATATTCGAACACTGCTATCCATGTCTCCCTTGGTCCTTCTCTTCACTAGACTAGCCAAGTCCAGTTCCTGTAACCGTTCTTCATATGTTTTAGTCTCTAGTCCCCTAATTATCACTTAGCAACTGGTATCTATTTGTGGTGGTTGCGCAGTCCTGGGGTCATGTGATCACGTGTTGCAACTTTCTGACAAGCAAATTCAATGAGGAAGCCAGATTCACTTAAGAACTGTATTGTTAACAGGTGCAGTGATTCACTTAACACCTGTGGCAAGAAAGGTTATAAAACAAGACAAAACTTGACAACTGTCTTGCTTAGCAACAGAAATTTTGGACTCAAGTGTGAGTGTAAATTGGTGACTGTCTGTAAAACAAACATGAACACAATAACAAACCTACATTCATATTAGAGCTTTGAGTTTACCTAATTCAAAAACCTCTATTAATGCTAATACTGTATATTTCGAAATAATAGATTTGATATAGATGCATTTAAAATGCTATCCAAAGTCTAGATCCTTGAGGTTGACAGAAAATGTCTCTGCCTGATTTTATGAATTCCTCAACTTTCTTCATAAATCCTCATCACAATCTCCTTGATTCATTTGGAGAATGGATGCCAGGGCATCTTGTCCATTTGGTTACATAGAACATAAAACTGAATTCAAGCACCCGAAATTTAATTTCAACCTGGAATATGTAAGCAAAATATATAGAGTTTTGAAGTTGCTTAATTACATTCTGGAAAGCAACAGATTGTTCTTAAGAATGCTAATAAACTACAGGTAATCCTCCAATTAAGATAGTTCACTTAGCAACTGTTCAAAGTTACGACATAACCCCCCCCCCCCAAAGTACTTACAACATAGTCTCAAAATTACAAATGTTGCACCACCACGGCAGTTATTCACACTTACGAACAACTTCAGAGGCACTGCAACACTGGCCAGGTTGCGACGATCTAGCAAGCCATTGGTTCCTTTGCCTGCTTTGGTGCATTCGCAGAGAAAAGAGGCCTAAAGTAGTGCAACTTCATGCAAGATCAGTAGTACAAGATCTTGCACTACAGTACAGTTCTCAGCGAACCAAGGCCTGCACCAGTTCCAGTCGAAGAGCATTTGCAAGCCGACGAGAATTTGGGGTAGCAAAATCGCATTGCTTCAAGCCATTGGCTTGCAAACACTTTTTGTGCCCAAACTGGAAGTTTCTGGGGGCCGTGATTTTGCACATGTCATGGCCCCCAGAAGCTTCCAGTCTCTGTGCAAAAAGCATTTGCAACCTGACAAGACTTTGGGGCAGCAAAATCTCATTGCTTCAAGCCTCCCATCAGCTTGCAAATGTTTTTTGCACCAAGACTGAAAGCAGGCAAAGAAACTGGGGCAGAGAGGCTGGAGAGGAGATAGGTCGCTAGATCTTCACAAGGTAAGTGACCTGGCACGGCAGGATGCGGGGGAGCAATTGTGGGAACCCCAGGGAAGGGAGCATGAGGTATCTCAGTGGGTCGGAGGAGGACTTGGGTGGTCTGAAGCAGATGGCCTGTTCCATTACTAGGTCCCCCATGGCCTTCCTCACCCTGAAATCCCTCATGTGCACTTAATGACCTGCACATTTGATTAGTGACTGCGTGGGCAAAATCAGGGAGTGATCACATTCATTTTACGTGATTCACTCCATCCTCGGGTTACGAATGTAATTGGCAGACTCCATTACATTCGCAACTCGAGGACTATTATCTTTTTTCAACTAAGAGACCTAGAATATTTATACTGGCAAGTATTCACTGAGAAAATACAATTTTATATTGTACATCAGACCTTTTAAACCTTACATTGAATAAACATGTGGGATTTTTGTCCTCAAACTAAGTATATGTTTTGTGCCCAAATCAAATTGGACAAAAATATCATAACCACAGAATTGTTTTGAGAAATGTTAACCATTTTTTGATTTTATAATAGAATAATTAAAAATACAGATACATTGTAATATTTTTTGTATACAAAATCTAAGAATTTACTTTCCTGAATGTAAAACAAAGAAATTGACACAGCAATTTGCATTTTGTTACATAAGTTTAAAACTTTGTATTTGGTAAATTATAATTTATTTTTTTAAGTTGGAGTATTAAATAGTATATTTGCTGTTAAGACTGACAATTATGTTTTTAAAAGATCTGTTAATGTGTAAAAAACAATATTATACCTTTCTAAAATTTATCTTGCAAGTCTGCCCATGTAAAATGTATTTCAGGTTCTACATTTATTTCCACAGAAATAAATAAAATAGAATTTAGAAGACTAATTTGCTGTGTCATTGAGAACTGGGCGTTCGTCACATTTGAAAAGTGCTCATCATTAAACAGTGATTTAATAGGAAAATTCTTATGTGAAATTTCAAATATAAGCTATCATATGGCAGAGCTGTCACTTCCAGTTTGTCCCATGATGATGTCTTCCTATTCTACTGCATATGTTGCTTAAATTACTAATATTAAAATGTTTCTGTTATCAATTAGCTTTATTTTGAACAAAGATCACAGTTCTTTAAATGTTTTCATGTATTCATGATCTGATGTAATTCTTGTAGGTTGTATATTTTACAATCCAGTTTGATACTTTCTCCTACTGCAGGGGTGTCAAACTCGATTTCACTGTGGGTTGCATCAGGGTTGTGTTTGCCCTCGGGGGAGGGGGCGTGGCCAGGGTGGGTGTGGCCAGCTCGACATCACTCATGTTGGTGCTTGTGGTGGCCTGACCTCTCTACCAGCAAAAACGGGCTCCTAAGCTCCATTTTCAGCTGCAATGGCCTCCTGCAAATCTGCCAGCAAAAACGGAGCTTGGTGAGCTCCGTTTTCACTGGCAGAGGCACTGCGGCCGGTCCTTTGCTGTTTCCAGAGTGACCTTGTGGGCCAGATCTAAGCACCCTGGGGGCCGGATCTGGCCCGCGGGGCTTGAGTTTGACACTCATGTCCTACTGCATGAGTATCTGGTACAGACTGCAGTGACATAAAAGGTGAAACCTCTTGGTGGAAATCCTGGGCTTTTGCACTTGTGCCTTGATGTCAGGCACAAGTAACTAAATGAAACAATTTTCAATGTGATGTCATGTTACATGTTCCATCCTTCATTCCCCGCCCATTTGAGATGACTATATGCACGTTAACAGAGATAACATTTCATGCATCCATTGTGGATTGTAATCCACAAAAATGTATGCCAAATTAAGGGGGGAGCTTTTAAAGTACAACAACAATATCTGCATATTCCCAAACTACTTCTTGAAATCTGGTGAAATATAAACCATGGGAGGATTGCTTTCAGGAAGGCTCAGGAGGGCAAAAGATCCCCCCAAAATGAGTAAACATTCCTCTCCTGACATGCAAACATTCATCTATAATGTGAAAAATAGAGACAGGATTATATAGACAATATATATTCAGCAACTTGCAGTTATTCAAAAAGAAAACAAACATTTCAGGGAAATGTAAGAAAAAAAAGGCAGATTTCTGAATCTAACTTTACTTGCAAAGAGGTCTGTTCAAAACTCAAAGCTCAAGTTTCATTACAGACCGCTTGATTCTCAGACTTCTTTAAGTTTGTTTTCATTTCTTAATTTCTTGCTGAACTTTCTCAATCTGCATTCCTCAACCTATTTCTTCAGCAATTGACCTATAGAAGAATCCCTGGAGTTCGTGGTTTGACCTCAAAGCTTTTTCCCCCCAGAATTTAAGACTTTGTCTTTTTAGTATTCATTACATTACTATATTCTGAAGTTGCTTGGTAGATCTACTACTTGGTGGTCTTTTTTTCTCCTTGTATTCTTTTGAAGTAGTATCCCTACCTCTCATTTGTGACCAGGTGTCCCTGTAAAAATACTTTAGCTCCTATTTATCATGCTCAAATATTAAATAGTTGCACTTTATAACATACAGTATCATGCATTCTGCATTAGATACGCAACAAAAATTAATCAGGCAGATGTAACTTCTACTTTAGTTTCAAATTAAGCCTGATTACTTTTTATAGATAAACATCAACAATGAATGTATTATTTAAACAATTAGAATGGGGGAGATGTGGTAGAAAATATCTCAACTACTGTACTATAATGGATTATATAACAATAGCAAAACAAAATAACAAAACAACAGAGTTGGAAGTGACCTTGGAGGTCTTCTAGTCTAACTCCCTGCTCAAGTAGAAGACCTGATACCATTTCAGGCAAATGGTTGTCCAATCTCTTTTTTAAAGCCTTCAGTGATAGAGTATCCACAACTTCTGGAGGGAAGCCATTTCATTGGTTTATTCTTCCAGGCCAGGCAGAAGAGTCAGACCCACATTTAAGGAAAAGACCTTGACTTTTTTAGCCTGATGTCCTCCCTTCCGGCCCTCGAAAAGGTCAACCAGAAAGAGATCCTTCCATTTTCATCTGCTACCCCCCCCCCCCAATCCTTGCAGATTAAAACCACCAAGAAAAAAAGCAGCTTAGAAGCCAGGGGAGGAGATCATAGCCTCTGACTTCTACAGTCTGAATTCTGTTCAGAGCTTCCACCTGGTACTTTTCCATATATAAATAACTTTCTCCCCAGA
>JANHFL010001641.1:178810-190676 GCA_032468155.1 Oxyrhabdium leporinum | reverse complement strand
TATCCAGCTTAAACTCCAGCTTTCCTTGTTTTAACAAATTTCTGTCTTTTATGCCTTTATTTTTCCAGTGTGCCAAAATCGCAGCTAATTCAGAAATTGTGGCTTTTACAAATTCTTTTGGGGTTTCAAATGAGATAAAATGTTCATTCTCACCTAGTTCCAAACACCGTTCACCTACTTCGCTCCAGCACAGTCTTAGGTGTTGCGGTTGTCTCCGACTTCATGGTGGCCATTTTGGCTGCCGCTGTTCCTTGTCTTTGGATGAGAGGAATTTTTCTAGTCAAGGAGGAAAGATGTGGCTCTCCTCGACCTGCCAGGTGCTCCCCTTTACTTCACTACCCCTACAGGGTGGCTATGGCTCCTTTCAGAGACATCTGACAGGGAAGGCTCGGGGAAGGGCCACGGAGCTCGTGGTCCTTGCTCCCGCCGCCGCCACCACCACCGGAAGTGCAACTGGAAGTCCAGAGTTGACCTATATTAATGGCACATCCTTTTTTTCTCTCTCTGCGTGCCTACACAAACACACAGATTCATCAAGAGTTGTTTTCATTAAAGTGGGATAGAAATGCAATGAAACAATGATTTGTTGAGAGCTGTTTCTTAAAATATGTGTGATTTGCTTGCAAGTTTCTATTGAGTTTAAAAGCAACCATCATGGTAACAGACTGTTTCTCCTCTCTCTTGTGTTGTATGCTACCTTATAAGAACTCAGCCATTAATATGTATATGAATTTTGAATTATTGTCTATTGAAGAAATAGATTCAATATTGGGATATTGAAGAATATGTGATTTGCTTATGTAAGAGTAGAACCCACTGAAATCATTCACAGTTATTACTGACCTGTATAGTTTGGCACTGCCAAGACTTCTTACTCATTTATTAATTTATAGCTTAGAGTTGGGATCCAATTCAATCATTTTATGCTCTTGACATTATCCACACATTCATATGTGTGGTGTTTGTGTGCTTAAAATCCCATTTATCCACTCTTTTTACTCCAAGCAATTTTTTTCAGATTGCTTGGACTAGCACTGTAAAAGCTTGAAATCTCATTCATGTAATAACGTATCCAGTATTCTTAAACCAAACGGAAGCAACTAGTGCCTGCCTAATGTCTTGGCCCAATTTTCAACAGTCCTACATATGTGGCCGATATCCATAAATTTTGAAACATTGGCTAAACACAAGGAGTTGCCATAATCCCCATCTCTGTACTTTGATCATTCTCTGGGTCCTGGTTTATGCCAAGCATGGACTGTAAGCAATAATCTCCTTTTGAAATGCATTGATCCTTATAGTACAAAAAGGTGGAGGAAAGGGAGAAGCCACAACACTTTCTTATGGGATAAGATAAATAGGTCACTTTTCAAAGCCATACTGATTTCAGTCATTTTGAATATTTCAGTATTATTTAAAGATCCTTAGTTTTGAATTTTATTGTGACGTAGGCATTTATTACTGAATACATCAGGAGTAAGTTTCTTTTGGCCTAATAGAATATTGTAAATCAGCTGATATTTTCAGCCCCCTTAAGAAGATTTGGAGGATCTTGAGAATCCCTTGAGAAGATTTATAAGATTACTTATACAAAGAAGATTGGAAATATTTGTTAAAGGAATTTAGGGGGCAAAGTAATCGTGCAACTTTTAAATATCCAGCATTAGTTTTTACGTGAGTCACATAATACAGTCACCACAAGAGGGGGCCTTATGAATACTATAGGTTGCTAATAGTATAAAAAAGAAATTAATGGAAATCATTTTTTTTATTGAACAGGGCTTTTTTTTCTGTCTGACATTGTGAAAGTGAAAAAAGCAGATATAAACCCTTTTGCTGCAAATTACACAAGAAAAGGAGAGGATTTTTTTTTAAAAAAAAGGTATTTAAAAAGCTTATTTATATTGAGTCTCACCTGTAATCTATCTTGCTCATATTGTTGAAATTAAGCAACAGAGCTTCATGGAGTTCGACACTGGAATCTTTCTTAGTTCTATCTGGGAATGCCAGCGATTAAACCTAGAACATTTCACATGCAAATTAGATGTGCACCCCACTGAATTATCGTTCTTCTGTATTGACTGCAAAACAAAGGTGTACACCACTATCAACAAAAAGCCAGGCTCTAAAGACACTGATTTCACTTGGCCATCTCTATTACCTCTGGAACCAGCAGCCTGAAAGAAAGCTATATTAAGCAATTCTATTGTTTTGGTTTCAGATAAGCATAACATTATTTTTAACCAGCATGATAAATGGAAAATGAATCAGTATCCTCTTCAGACCTCAGATCCTCCAAGTAAATTTTATTTCAAGAATTTAAGTCAATTAATATTCCAGATTCTTTTGTATACAAATATTTTTAAAATAAACACAATTGAAGAGTTTAAATTCTTTTCTTGTAGGTTTTGTATAGGAAATACTAGCTACAATGTAGCTTTAAATAAATAGAGCTGTCAGATCTCTTGCAAAAAGTCTGGACATCTAATTTTTCTACATCTTTTAGTACTAATTTAGTTTCTAACAAGCCACAAGGATATGGAAACTAATATAACCTGGAAGCAGAGAGATAACATACAATAAATGAGATAGGAGCAAACAGTTTGCAATCCAGATATATTATTCCTAAGGAAGAAAAGTTATTTATTATTTATTTATTAGATTTATATTTCATTTTTTTCCAGGAGCTCAAGTAAACATGTGTAATACTACTTTTTCCTGTTTAGATGGCCTAGACTTTGGTATTTGAACATTGATCTTTTTAACATTTACATTTTATTGTGTTTTACTAATCTGAAGAAGAACTGTTAATATATATTGCTAGTCCATTTATGATATACCATGTGCTAAATAAATAAACAAACTGCCTTTTCCAGCCATTCCCTGTAAGGGTTAGGCAAAGGGCCAAGGAAGCTACAGGTTGGGTTGAGTGACAGGTACAACCTCTCATAGCTGTAGATAATGTTGAGTTTTTACCTCTTAGATCTGAATCAAACACCTTAACCACTACACTGGTTCCTTACCCACTATGGAACACTATAGTTTTCATATAATTTATTTCTGCAAAATAAGTATAGCTAAAGTTAATTCAAAGTTCAAATAATACAAAACAATATAATGCAGCTTAAAAAAAGTTGAGAAGAGCAATATGTCAGGAACACATCTGAAATAAGCAAACCGAAATGCAAACATTCCTGCTCCAAATATAGCAGAATAGAAATTCATAGAAACATGTGGAAAGTGTATGCCACACAGAGTAATTGTTGTGAGATGGGTGGCTATATAAATGTGATGAATGAATGAATGAATGAATGAATGAATGAATGAATGAATGAATGAATGAAGTACTTTATTATAAAACAAAATCAGATTATATGAGTATAAGATGGACAAAATCCTTGGTTTTCTAACCGTGCTTGTCAAACATATTGGAATAGTACTTAACTGCAAACCACATCTGAATCAGAAACATGGCAGGGCCGCAAAGAAGATAAATATAATATTAGGCTACAACAATCAGTTTTCAAATCATAAGAAGTAAATTGTTCCTTCCCATTCTGCATGGATCAGACATCAATTTGAGTGTTGTATGCAGTTAGATAAACTGGGACAGGTTCAAAAAGAAAAATGAAGTTGATTGTGGAATTAGAAACAAAGTCCTATGAACAGCAGTTGAAGGAGATGGTTATGTTTAATCTTAAGAAAAGAATCAACAGATTACGGTGAGGGAGGGAGTGAAGGGGGAGATCCAAAGGAATGTCACCTACAAGGTCACGACCTGTCTTTTCTTGCCCCTGAGCACAAGAAATAGAAGACTAATAAATTATAGTTTCAGGAAAGCAGATTCTGATTAAATGTTAGAAAAAGACATTCCTAACAATATAAGACCAATTTGACAGTTTGACCAGTATAAGACAAATTACGTAGAGAAATGGTAGCCTCTTCTTCAATGGATGTATTCCAATGGAAACTATATAGACAATCATCTCTGTAAAGCTTTAATGTAGATTCCAGCAACCTTTGATATAAGGCCTCTGCTAACACTTGATTGTAACATTTAGGCATTTAAGTCAGGGCCTAGCAGTAGAAGACAAAGTAGAAGAATAGTACAGGAATATAGATTGGAACTAAACAAAGATTAATTGCATTGTGGTTTACTAGGCATCACAAGAAGCAAAAAACTATTGTGTAGAGTGGTTCTCAGCTGTCACATTCAGAAGAGGAATTTCCATCTAGTAGGTTACAGATTTCACTGCTTTGTGGCTTATATCCAAGTAACTCTGCAGACCCAGATTAAGTAAAGTTCCAACAACTGCTTCCAGAAAGATCTACTGGCCCAGTTTGAGTTCTAGTACTCTTGACAGGTTAATCGTTTTCAAAACACTCTTTTTCCCCTTTCTCAACTGTAATGCCGATGATATAGATGCACTCCTTTAAGGCATAGTGAAAATTCAGCAATAACTTGAGTATTGCATTATAAAACAGATAAAAAGGGGGTTGTATTCAGGTGAAATATAAACAGTTGTACATCTCTCCAAAATTCCTTTACATCAGGTTGCTAGTCATCTAATTGTTGTTGGGTTTTTGGTTTTTTTTAAAGCCACATTCGTCTCTCTATCATGCTGGCTTTTCACATGAGCTTTAAAGAGCTGCTTCCATGAAGCAAATTAATCATGTCTAAATTAAAATAAAGTGTGAACACATAATGGTAAATGTGCAAATTCACTATTTTCACCCTGTCTCTTCCAGCGCCTTCCACGATGGGGCTCAGATGTGTATGCTGTGTATATACCTGTCAGATGAGCTGAATCGGGCTTGCTCTTTACTGCCAAGAAAGAATTAAGTACAAAATCTTCTGTAGGAAGCAATTGTGAAGTGTGGAAGTTTCTAGTCAGGCAAATAAATTGGATTTAAGTATATTACAGTCATAATCTTTTTCAGCCTCTCTCCAGACAGCCTTTGTACATGGAGAAATGAGAATGTATTCGCAGACAAATCTTGACCTGAGGGAGAAGGCTGAGGGAATCTGGATTTTCAATAACATAAGACAATAAAGCCCAGACTTCTAACGTGCTGCAATATGGTAAAAGTATAAAGAGCTTAGCAACTAATAAAAGGAAAGGGTCTTCCAACTCATATTTGAAGATCTAGACCCCAAAAGGACACTCCATAAAGATCGTAATGGGTTAGTCAGTACCTAACAGAGACTATGTACTGTGTTGACCAATTGTCTGACAGTTGTCTTCTGTAGGGTCTGGATATTAATAAGTCTCAAGTTGATTTCCTTTGGGGATTTGGCCTCATAATTGTACATCAGCTTATTGTGACAATGCAGCATGCTACATATTTATTTAACATGATTCCTGCAGGGGTTAAAAGAAGACAGAAATAGAGAAATGCTATTGCCTTACTATGATTGTATGCACCCATTGCAAATTTTATCTTCCTCTGTGGTACTGAAAATCAAATCTATTATAATGTATGGGAGAAGAGAGGGTCTTAGGGGCAGAAAAGAAACCCAGATGAGTTTTTCACTCTGGTCCGAACAGCGGCATCTTCTATTCAGTAATAAAGGGATTATAAAGAGATTCAATTATCACAACATGTTTTGATCTCTTATTAATAAAAGTTGTTCTGGAAGGTATCCACTAGCTAAATAATATTTTGACAGTTAATGCTAGCGTAAAGCAAGTGTCGCTCACACAGTAGAAACAAGGGGAAACAGATGCATAAGAGATCATCTTCTGATTTAGTCAGAGCAAATGAAGCCTGTTTAACAATCATCCTATAGAGCTGCTTTCTTTGGCTTGATCTTACCATCTCTGTCGACATGCCCTTTATAAAAAGGCAAATATTTAAAGACGACCCACGTATAAAATAAAGCTGCATTTCCCAGTTGCAATCTCAAGACCAGCAGCGTGTTTAGCATGCATGATGTGAATAGGATTTTATTCGCTGAATAGTTTTAATATATTCACCAGCCTTATACGTAGCCTAGGAAGCTGCCTAGAAAGCAAACCAAAGTTCCATATCACCCAATACTGTGTATTCCGTCCATAAGTAACTGTCTAAGGGTAGTAGTCCCCACCTGCTGCACAATGCCTTGTGGCTTGGCAGCACGGCTGGAGGGGGAGGGGGGAACCCAGCTGCGTGAGTTGCAGCCCAGCATGCCCAAGTTGAGCTGTGTGTGCATGTGCGTGTGTGCCATTCTACCACTTGCACTAATCAAGCTGCACACACTTGCGTGCTGGCCCACCGTTCAGGCAGCCCGGTTGCAAATAGGTCATGACCCGGTAGTGGACCATGGCCCGGAGGTTGGGGACCCTAATCTAGGGTTCTCAGTGAAAGTTGTTCAATCAATTGCTACCTGTTCATTTTCGTTTCTTTCTAAATGGGAATAACAGAAATTGCACAAAAGGTCTTCAAGATGCCAAGTAGGTAGTTTGATAACACAGCATCTTTTAAAAAGTTCAGCTAGTCTCTTTCTCGCTTAGCTGGTTTGGTTAAGTTGGACATGTCCTGTAATTAAGAATGGGCGCCCACTACCAAGCAAATAGTATTATCAGCAAGATAGGACTTGAGAAAGCAATACTTATTTCTCAATAGCAGAATGGACCCTCTGAGCAAAACACAAGCACAAAAAGCAGAATGACAGCAGTGTTCTGGGGAAGATTCTTACATTTTGGCACTGACCTGTTCAGTTTCCAACTCTACATATGGGATGAACATCTGCTGGAAAAACTAAAGTCAAAGCCACATCCTGCACATAGTTAGCCTTGAATTGGATTCAAGCTGAATTATTATTAGACTATACTGAATACTGAATTAGATGATACTCTTATGCCACTAATATATGCAGTCATTACAACCATGTACAGATTGCAGGGTGCTGCATATCATACCCTCTCATGAAAGCCTGAAACTATTCAGTAGACTCGTGAAATATCAGAAATTCAATCTGCAATGCCCAAGACATAATGTGCTAGTATTTAACACATAATGAAAACTCGGAGAAAAACAGGTTTTCTTATTAACATTGCAGTAAAGATTTGGAATGAAATCTGATGTGAATGAGTCCATGGATGATCATAAAATTATCATAGGAATTTTATTATTGGTTTGAATGAATTTTGCATTATAATCAAAGACATATTGTTCCACTATCCTGAACTGAATGGGGACTTTCAAGGAGAATGCAAGTAGAGTCTTATATCTTTGGGATATGAAAATATTGGTTACATGAGGAACCCTTCAAAATATTTGTTTTACTTTAAACAGTTTAGGAAACTTCTGCAAAACACCAAGTGTGTGAATCTGCAAGATTCTTCCAGATTTCAGATAACTCACAGCATTTTCTTTCCATTCACCCCCTGCCCTCACTTAAGTTATATTATCACTCTAAATTACGTGGATGGAAAATATGATACCTTCCTCAATGTCTCATTGATATACATAAAAAAGATTACCAATTATTTCTCAAACATTCACTCAGCCTTCTTCAATCTGTTGCCTCCAGATGTGTTGGATTTCAAGTCTCAATGTTCTTAGACAGCATGGCCTTGCAACAACTCAGTAGGAGGTAAATAAAGTACTAATTAGCCAGCACCAGCATTAATAACTATATGTTGCACATCAAGAACTTTTGAACTGGTTTGGCAATGGATTAAAGCAGAAATAAGCCTAACATAAAATGTCAACGAGAACAGAATTTCTAGGAAGATGTAGCTGCAGGTAAAAAAGAATAAAAGGATATGCTGAGCAAGGTATTGAAATACAGTGTCGAGATGTAGGAAGTAATTTTATACATTAATTCTTAACTAAGTAAGCTTCTTAAAACACAACTTCCTTTCTTATTGCAACCCAGGGGTTTGCAGTAAAGTTGGGGAAATTAGCAAAACTGGTGGAAACTGGTAGGAGTTTACCATAAGAAGCAAAGAAATAAAGTGGTGCTATAAATTACAGTTTGTAATTAACTGAAGGCAGAACAGAGAAAAGAGGATGTATAAGTAAATAAGGGGAAATGGTAAAGAGATCACAGAATGAGCTAAAGAGGTTCTCAATAGATTTTAAGGATGCTGCAAGTTAATCTCAACTGGAGCCTTCCAATGGGAGAGGGAGGTCAGCCTAGAGAGTGAGAGGAAGAAGCAAAACTTGGTTTGAGGGAAGCAGATAGGATCTATCTAGATTGTCTTTTGCCACATGTAGTTTGGATCATTGTAACACTGACAGTTGCAAAGAGTGTGGGGAGTAATGACTACCTGGATTGTTCATGTTTCCCTGCTTGAGAGGAAGCTGCCAGCAGCCATGAAAAGGGCAGTGATATATCTCCTTTTGAAGAAGCCATATCTGGACCTAGAATTCTAGAAAAAATGGATTATCTGCACTCTTCCAGTCTGGCATTGGGTCTTGATATGGCTCTAAGATGATCTGTCCAGTTTAAAATAATGTGTATCATTTAAAGTCCCTGAAGCCTTCTGGTGAAAACTTGTATAAACCAGAGGAGCTTTCAGCAGAAACTTCCAGTATCCCTAATAATTTCACAAGTTCACATACAATATTTGAAGGGCAGCAAATGCCCCATTGCTGCCATAAACTATAGTAGCTTTAAACACACACACACACACACACACAAGTGAAGTTGGCAAGATAAAAACTGAAAACAGCCTGCCTACTGGGGGAAGAAGATGATAGCAGATCTGAGATCTAGTATGGGAAAGGAAATGAGAAAGAGGTATTGCTTATTAGTGTTGATTATACAGTGATTACATGAGTGTTTATTACTTAATTGATCTTCCCCAATTGTTCTACTAGTTATGGAGAAGGAAGAATAAACATGACACTTTTGCTGATCTCTTCTGTTTGCGATCATATAGAAAGAAAACTATATGGCCAAGCTCTTATAACACATTTAGCTCAGTTCTAACCTCTGTTAGCCTTCCTGTGATTTAACATATTAAACAGTTTATTAAACAGTTTATTTAGTAACTTATGGTTTAATGAATTGTGCAAACCTTCCAAATGAATTCATTAACTAGATTGTGTAGAGTGAATACAGTCAATAAACAACTATTAAAAGAAGAGATTACTATTAAAAAAATCACATTACAATGTATGCCTATAACATACACACATGGTATATATCCACCCTAAGAATAATTTCCTTTCAAGATTATTAATACAGTATGGAGAATTTCATCTTACTTAAAATCTGTGAATCCTTTCAAATGAGAAAAGTTTTACTCCATACTCCATCTGTATTCATCTAATTATGAATTAGGATGATCATTATCAGGAATCCATCCAGAATCTCTTTGGATTGAGGTGGGGATAAATTGAATGAATAAATAAACAAATGATTTAATATCTCAAATTAGTTTTTAAATTATTTTCCTTAACAATACCACTCCTACCATTACAATGCAATATTTAAATTTTTATGTTTCTTTGGAACTATTAACTAGTTGTATAATTAGTAAACAGTATTAAAATTAGTAAAAAAAATAGTAAAAAAAAGTAAAAATGAACTAGTTGAAAAAGTATTCACTTCATTTCTGATTTTCTGAATTCTTGCATATCTTTGCAAGGTAATGTTAAGCAAGAGCTTTATGTACTGATGGATAAAGGGAATCTAAATAAAGAAAGATTTTAAAAATTATATTAGTTCATAAAGTCATTCAAAATTAATGTGCCAATGAAAAAAGTAATTTTTCCTAATTCAGTCAATAGTTAATATCTAGGGTAGAGTATTTCTCTAAATGATCAGGGCTGAATTGGATCAACTTTACACAATATAAATCTCACAAACATTGGCTCCCCTCAACAAGTAAAGATCCCACCAACAAATCTGAAATGTCCTTCAGGTCCTAGTCAAATAACAAGACCCTATAAAAAGCCTTAAATGCATATCAGTCTGAAAAAGATTACAGAATCACTTTGAACATTTCAGGTTGCACGAGTGCTGCCATTTCATGAGAAAAGAAACATCACTTTCCATAATAACACACCTGATGTCAAATTTAGAGGTGATAATGACAAATATTGGAAATGTTTTGCTGCAGGACTTGGAAAATTTGCCACCATAAGATAAAATATAAATTCAGCTTCATATGAGACAATTCTACAGAAGAGTTGCAGGCCCTCTCGCCATGATTTTAAGGTGTCATACAAGTGACTCATGCAATAGGACAGTGATGCCAAATGTATAAGCAACTCTACAAAAGAATTGGTGAAGGCAACCAATTTTAATATGTCCAGACTTAAGTCCCTTAGGAATACTTAACCCAGACCTGAAATGAGCAGTTCCTTTTATAAATTTCCAACAGTTTTTGAGTTGGTCAAGAAAGATATCTACACCATGATGTGAGTCATCTTCCAATTGCAAAAAGCATATAGCTATAATCATTGTAGCTAAAAATGGCACGGAGAAGCTATTGGGTTATGCATCCTGAAGATTGTTTTTCTTATCACAATAGTGGGCAGATTCAGCTTCATTATTAATAAGGTACGTAAGCTCTCCAATTAATTGCCATGCTTCTAGAAGTACTGCATAATTTTTCTAATAACATTCACTACTTCTTGCTCCCCAAATGTTACTTCTCTACTTGCCCAGTCTTGGCTTCCCTTCCACTTGGCACTCATAGGAGCTGGTCCTGCAACTTATACTATAAGTAGGCCAAAAGATAAAAGGAGAATGTAAAGCAGGAGAAGTGAATGAGAAGCATTGGAAGGACTTCCAGACTGGTTCAAGAACTGGTCTTTCCCACAAGGATTTTGATTTACATGTTATCCAAACTCTGTGTGTGTGTGTGTGTGTGTGTGTGTGTGCATGTATTGCACAACCCTAAAATATCATATTACTACACTGGTTGGTGCTGCAGCCTTGTATTTTTTTTCTTTATGTCAATATGTCAATAAAATCTTCTTTTCCCCCCAAAATGTTATGCATGGATTTTCCTGTTAAGGGTCTGTAGCTCCTTCTGGGATTGCTTTCTGCCCCCAAATGTGAAATCTCATTCAACAAGTTTGTTTCCTGAACTGATGTAATCTAGCACATAATGTCAAACAGTATAAAGTAGAAAACAAACATGCTACCATTTGACAGCATACTCCAGCTTTTGTATAACTGGGTATTTTTCATAGGACAATGGTCAATATGATTATGGAATGAAATTTATTTGGTGTTTTTTTTCTTAAATTTTCTTTAGTTTGTTAGTGTCTTTTGTTTTTCCTGTACTTCAGGAACATATACATCTGGAAGCAACAGCCACGTTTAGCTTTATCAATGTCAGGAAGGCCAGCATAAAACACAATTTGATTTTATCATTTTTTTAATTAATTGACTAATAAAATGTAGCATGTCTCTTTTTTCACCTACGAACTTTGAATTTAGAATTATATTTTTTTTTAAAAAATAAAAGAATTTTGAAAGTAGTATATTGCTTCTGTAATTGCAGGTTGTATACTACTTCTATATTTGATTGTGGGATGAAGGTGCACCAAGTACGGAGAATTTGTGCTGACCAATGTCTGATTAAAAAAGGGCCCTTACTAGACTGTAAAACTGTTCTGCTATGATGTTAACATATGGCAAATTTATAGATAAATGGGCAGTTGCTTCAACAGTTCCACTACTGAAGATCAACTATTTATATAATACGTACGTTTACTCAGTTATTTCCTTTGCATACTCAGTAGGCAAAGTTTAATACAACATAACGATTAAATGGGCAGAACCAATTGTATTACTAAGTTTAAAAACAATGATCACCATCTCATCTACAGACAGACAGAAATACATACACACAAACACAGATATTTGTTTGGCTGATACCAGGTTCTCTCCCCCTCCTCCCCTTCCCCCTCTCTC
>JANHFL010001641.1:137487-156257 GCA_032468155.1 Oxyrhabdium leporinum | reverse complement strand
GGTTTCTCAACTGTTTTCTGAATATTATATTCATCTCCCCCCCCCCCTTTTTTTGTTGAGGGTCTTCTACACTCACATCTTTCTCTTTGGACAATCCCATTATCTCCTTATGATTCTATATCATAGTTTCATATAAACTTTTAAGCATCAATAACATTTTTCATACACCACTATTGTCCCCTGTTGAGTCATTTTACAATAATTTAGTATATTAAAAATTACTCCATACACCCCTAGGGCTCCAATGTCCCAATATCTAAAAACTTTCTTACAGCCATTACTGGCTTGCTCTTTTTTCCAACTTTAGCTTGGATTTTTTGCATACCAATAGTTGAAAATCTGTACCACTACCTGTTAGAAGTTTTGTTTGTTGATGTTATTGAGTTTTTCCATCATTTTTATTTAGTGCATTGAGTGAAATGCTTATGTACAGTAGCAATTTGTTTTGCTGGAAAACAATATTTGAGATACAGATTGATGGTCTAATAGACATTAACAAAATGTTCTTCAGCTTCATTTCTCTTATGAAGCCCCATTTTTCCATCCACACAGCTTTCTTTTTTGTTCCCAGTTTTTGCATTCCAGTCACCCATAATTATCAGTATATTGTTTTGTATGTGTATTAATTTTAGCCTGTACTTGTTTTGTAGAAGTGATTGATCTCATCGTCTTCTGCATGTGGATGTCAAGATGATAGACATTTTGCAATACTGAGTAGAAATTAAGTGTTCTTTCAAACTTTGTGATTATAAATGCAACATATTTTCTTCTTTGTCCTTCATTTTCTGCACAATATACTGTGTGATCATCAAATTCAAAGTGCCTGATGCCAATTCATTTCAGTTCACTGATATCAAACAGAACAACTTATTGTATTCCATTCACCTTGGCAATTTATCATATTGCTTCATGTATCTGATGTTATGATTTGTAGGACATATTTACCACTTCTGACTCTTATTTTATATACAGGTACATCAACAGTCAAACAGCCTGAGAGCTTTGCTTCAACCACATCATAAATGCCTTCTTTCCTCTGAAGATACTTCAGCATTTCCCCAGAAGCTTGTTGAGTGTCCTCCAATGTGACAAATTCATCACCCAGTAGTATATTGGACTTTCTTTTGTTTTGACTATTCAGTTTTCCAGGAAAGACTTCCATACCTTTATTCTATGAGGGTAATTTCAGTGTTGGGCCTTTGTCACACAAGTCTAACTCTCCATCATCAACATTATCTGTGCAGCTAGATGATTTGTCTTAGTCTGGCACTTTAACTGAAACCTGTCCATGGTGATCAGTAGTTAATTTACTAATGGCATAGCTGTCATCAACACTGATGCATGCAAGCCCTCAGAGCATGTCAAACTGAAAACCATCAAGGATATTGTTTATGAACTGCATATATTTGGTGTCTGTTTCCCATAATTAGAAACATACTTGGAACAAATCTGTGAGTGTGTGTGTGAGAACACAAGTAAATAAATAAATGTATGACTTTTCTGACCATTTTAGAAACTTTAGGAACAATGAAGAGCAGAGGGCTGAATACACATTTCAAAGGAGAATACTGTTTACCTTAAGGTGTTAATTGGGAAGAATATCCAAATAATTGGTGGTACATTTGTTGTCATTCAATGTCTAAGCAGCAAGATTTGTGAGTTGGAAACACGTTGCAAACTGGCTTCCAACATACATGGTCTACAAACACAGTGCTCCAGTACTTGGTAATTGGATACAAGCTAAGAGTCAGGGAAGGAATCTCAACATGCTTGTAACATGGAAAAAGAATAAGGAATCATAGATAGTTGGGAAAAGTTCCATGGATTTAAAAGAAAAGTAAAATGATTTGCAGCAAAGCGCTTTAGAACTGTTAGGCATCCTCCTTGGGAAAATAGAGATTGATATAGACTCCAACAGATAGTTAAGACTGCAACCAGTCTGCTTTTCATAGAAGATCTGTATATTGTGCGAGTCAGAAGGAGGACTGAGAAGATATCTATAGATTCCTCACATCCTGGATATAAATTGTTTCAACTCCTCCATTCGGGATGGTGCTACAGGACATTGCACGCCAAGGATCCAGGAATTATGGGGTGTTAATTTTTAAAGTATTCCCAGTATCAAATTTATGTCCAGATAGATATATGTAATTTGAGTGGACTGTATTGCCAACTTGTCTCCAAGTTGGTAATGCAGTATAAAAAACTAAAATAAAATAAACAACCAGGATATCCACTTGAAGAAAAATATTTTAAATATAGTAGTTACTGATTTTCTAATACTGTACCTGCAAGAAATCGAGGCAATAGACCTCCTGTATTTTAAACATTGCATGACAATAGCAATGTGTCTTATTCATATATTCTAATAATAATACTTTAATCCCAGATAATGTTAGCAATCTCCCATGATAGCTTTTTGATGGGAATCTTCAAATGCACTTTCCAAATGCGCACAGCAACACAAAACCATGGTTTGCTTACCTAGATAGGCACATGTTAAATTGGCTCAATATAACTGAAGACAGCTAATCACAATGCCTTTAAAGGATGAGGCATTTGTTGTAGTGAAAGTCACTTCTTCCCATAGCCATAACATACCTTAAAAACTATACACAGGACATTTAATCTGCTTACATTTGCAAATTTAAATTTGTGTTGTGATACTTTCTTTTTGAACTGGTATGTTTGATTACTACCTTTCAATGTTTGGATTGTTCCTCTGAGCATCATTGATAATACTAAGAATAGAAATAAAAGCCCTCACTCATCTGTGAAGTATCTAAGGAAAGAAACAAAATCAAATAATTCCGTAACTCTGTTGTGAATGGATGAAACAGAATATGACAAATTAAATTTTAAAATCCTTTTTTCTTTTGAAGACTTATGCCCTACTAACTTTTGTCTCTCTTCTATAGCTAGTGGAGCTATTTTTACTGTGATGCTGAGTGAAAGCAAACGCTAATACTATTACAAAACTTAATCAGCATTTAAAATAATTGCCTCTGTAGAGGTCTTCTCATGGAAGACCTTTGACTTATTACCAAAGTTGTGAGACAGCATTATTTTGCTAGCAATTGCACACAACTAGCACAACACAAGTAACACAAGTACTCCTTATAGAAAAAAATGATAATCACTTCTATCATACCACAAAAATACACAAAATCATATGCACTAATTTGCAAATATGTGTGCAAGGATAAAGACATAGCTTCCACATGTGGTTGAATCTTTACAATACAAGAGGCTAGCAGGATTGAGTATACAACGACTATAGATATTCCCCCAGTATTTGACATCTCTTGCATTGTGGCTACTTCATTTCCAGATACTTTAATGGCTGCTATTAAAGTTACATGAATGACTTTATATGAGCTGTGGTGGCGCAGCAGTTAGAATGCAGTATTACAGGCAAATTCTGCCGACTGCCAGCAGTTCGTTTCTCACCAGCTCAAGATTGACTCATCCTTCCATCCTTCCAAGGTCAGTAAACTGAGGGTCCAGATTGCTGGGGGCAATATGCTGACTCTGTAAACTGCTTAGAGAGGGCTGTAAAGCACTGTGAAGTGATATAAAAGTCTAAGTGTTATTCTACTGCTATTGCTATATCCGTGTTTTTCTATCTGGTGGTTTAGGGATGGGGTTTCGATTACTAACAACCTAGATTTTAGAAAAAAATTGTAATGATTTTAAGAATTTATTTTTGGTACTGATCCCATGTAGTTTTAATTCTTCATAAATGTGTGATGTTTGATAGCCATTCATAGGCGTGCCTACAGTTAGAAAGCATGAGTACTATGGCAACCAGTAGCTTCCAAAAATTCCAGACACATTAACTAATCCTGTTTCTAACATTTGATTAATTTGGGAAATAATATTTGTTCCAGGACATGAAATAATGAGGCAGGATGCTGTGTGCATGTCTTACTGTGGTATAATTTTATCATATGCAATTCAAAAAATAAACCCGGTCAAATAAACCTGATGTTCTTCTTTCTAGTATTCAGAAAGCAGTAGCAAAATCCAATTATTGGACAAGGTCTTGGACAGCCTCTTTGAACAAACTGACAACAGAAAATTCATATGCAACTCTAGAGAGAAAGGTAGTTTTCATTGATATTAGGAAAATGAATAATTTCATCAACATTAATAAATTATTGCCACACAAATTTGTAAATAAAAAGTGCTCTGCACTAAAGACTTTGGCAAATAGGTAAACTATTCATTTTACTGATTACCGCTTAAAAAATAAAATATTTACAATTATAATTTATAATATTACTGGCAACCATAGTTTTGGAAATTATGGGACTTGATATCAGCTACATCTCCAGACCTGAAGAAACTTGGCTACACAATGCTGTATGATTTGTTTTTTAATAGAGTCATGGTTTCTTCCAATAGGTCCAAAAATAATTCTGCATTTTGAAAACTTGTATATTTTTTCTCAAGAAATATATTGATAATTCTACTTGAATTTCTCTCAAGTACTATTCAGCACTTATTGTTTGAAATCATCTGTTTGATATACAACTACCATAATTTTCAGACTATAAGACGCATTCCCCCCCCAAAAAAGTGGGTGGAAATGTCTGTGCATCTTATAGAGCAAATATTGAGGCTGCGGGGGAGGGGGGGTGCGGCATCACTCAGCTGTTCTCGGCAGCGGGCATTGCCGCTGCCTATTGCCGCTGCCGCAGCCCATTTGCCACTGCCTGTTCACTGCCTGTTCGCTGTTGTGGTGGCGGCAAACGGGCAGTGGCGAACAGCAAGCAGGCAGCAGCTATTGTCACCCAGAGAACAGCTGATTGGCGGTATTCCGGGAGGCAAATCCAATCATCAATCAGTTGCTCAGCAGCGAAGGCTCCAGTGTTCCCCGGCGGCAGCAGCAGTTCAGCTCAGTTGACCGGTGATTGGTGCAACAGAGCGGAGCCCTGATGAGCCATATGCTGGGGCTTCAATAATGTGCTGAAGCTGACAAGGCTGTTTGCTGCAAGGACACTAGCCAGATGAATACCGGATGGATGCTGGGAGACAGAGGCGGATTTTTTTTTCTTGTTTTCCTCCTCTAAAGCTAATGTGCGTCTTATAGTCCAGAGCGTCTTGTAGTCCAAAAAATACGGTATATATTTTTATAAGTATACATGTGTCATAAATGTTTATATGATTAAAATTCATTATTTAAAAAACAAAGAAATCTTAATATTTTAGTCTTGCTTAAATTTTTATAGAATGCTAGTACCGTCATGTTGTGTTAGTAATATTTATACCTGATAAATGTCGTATCATATTCTTTCATTTTCCCTAGTGTCTTTTGGTGTAGATTCTAAGACTGTTTAGTCAATAAGGTGATATTTAGTGTTTGTTCTCATTTAATTGTAGATATACAAACAGAATCTAACTTCTTTAGTTTCAATTTTGCCTAACATACCTCTTATGACTGAAGTTGTGTAAGTTTGCATATGCATGAAAGAGAGGGAGGAAGGAGGGAGAGAAAGATTTCGCTTCTGGTGTCCCTAGTGCTTATTGTTGGCACATTTTTCTTGAACTCAGTCACCTGATACATAACCTCTTACCCGGTAATCTCATCTCCAATTTGGAAATTGGAAGAGTCTATGGCATAAAGACAGTTACTTAAAGAAAGCATGTGCTAAAGGAAATGGCATTGCTTGTTGAAAGTGTGACCTTTTCTACTATGAACCTTTGCTTACTATATATTTAGAATAAAGAAGAGTAGTTGCAAAGCTGTATTCAGAAATAGAAAGGAATACATAGTTGGCAGTCTGTGAAAAATAGGAAAATGTAGAAAGTTCCTTTTGAATACGGTATTATGTATTTTAACTTAAATTAATATTCTAATTTTGAGACCACGCTCAATAACTATAAAGTTTACACTGAATTTGAATTTTTAAAAAATAACATCTTTCAAGAAAAATATCAAAGTCTGGCAGAACTACCAGATTTTCAGCAATTTGTGAAAAATCAATGTAGTGGAAGCAGTACAAATCTCTGGGTGGATACATCCCAGAGGGTAGGAGTCACAGAGAAGGCTTGTTTCCTGGGTCCCATAAGATGATCTACAAGGAACAAGGAAACCAAATAATTTCTGTGAAAAGAGGAAAACACAAGTGAATATGGAGAATAATATCTTGCTCTGTAGACTTTAACTTAATTTCATACTTTATACAGTTTGCCTATTAGTAAATATATAGCAGATATTTATGCCATCATAAGGAAACCTATAATCTGAAAGAGGAAAAGTTGCTTTAGTACTTGTGGAAGTGTGCAACTGCAAAAGTAAGAGGCTAATACCAAGAAAAAGTTCTTTAGCATTTCCACAGGTGACACGGGTAGTCTTAGCACTGAATAAAGCCAACTGACAACAAGATAGAAATAGGAATAAGACTAAAGAAACTCAGCTTTTATCAGAAGCTGAAGCAACAAATGAATGGGTTGAAAGAAGAAAGGGACAAACAGCCTCACTGGCTTCTCCCAAACTATTTAGAAATGCCAGCACAACTGAATTTAACCTGAGGCAGCAACTTGTGTAAATTTGGTGGAAGGAAGAGTCCTGTGGAAGTGAGATCTTATAGAGCCTAATTGTTAAAGTAAAGCATAGATGGGATAATTTCATGTCATTTGACTTGAAAGTCATCCTCCAAACCTTCCACTCAGATAACAGGGAATGGGATTACCAAAAAAATGAATCACTCATGCTGTTAGATGTATGTGACATGTGATCAGTCTATAGAATGTTCTTATTGGCTTACATAACCCATTTTACACGGCCAATTCTATCACAGAAACATATTGTTGAATCTTTCTTGTGGGACTTCAAGTGTAAGCTCTAAAATGCCGATGCCATTTACAAGCACTCTAGAGTTGAGGGAGATAAACCTTTAAGTATTTACAAATCACTCTACAGTTCAATTGTAAATAAATATGTATTAAATAAGAAGTCAAAGGAAGATATGTTAGTGTCATCCATAAAAGAAATCTATAAAACTGGTGTAACTAGGCATAAAACCTATTTTAGCTTCAGTGAACGTCCTCAGAAACTTTATTCTACAACAATTCATGTATCAGCTTTAAATAAGAGTTTTCCTGGATCTCCCAAAGACAATTGGATATGGTAGGATATTTTGAAGGCAACTTATGCTATTCAGGTCACTTTGATTGGCACCTGTCCCTCTTCTACTGTTTCCCCCCAAAATACGGCCTATCCCAAAAATAAGGCCAAGCCCGATTTTTTTTTTGGGGGGGGGTTGGTCTAAATTATACGCCCAACCCCAAAAATAAGTCCTAGTGAAGGGGTGGTGTGGCCAGCACAGCAGGCAGCCCTTCCCTTCCCTGGTCACCTCAATGCTGCTGGGCCCCTTAACCACGGCCCACTGATCAGCTGATCGAGCAAGGGCCGGGAATTCTGTCTCTCCAGGTGGCTGGAGATATTTCCAGCGCTCTCTTGCTAGCCCCAGCCCTGCCCACAGTCTAGGCAATCTTGCAGCCGAGGGGCCCTCTGTTCCACAGCTTACCTTCTGGCTATGGAGCAAGTGGCAACCACAGTTTGCGCTCTGCCAGGCCTGGAACTCAGGTGTTGCTTAGGCTCCTGCTACAATGAAGCAGAAAGCCATGTGGTCCATCAGAATCAGCTCCCCCTGCCGCTACCTGGCTGCTGCTGCTGCTTGAGAAAAGGACAGGCGATTGTGGGAAGCGCATACTTATGATAAAAGCAAAACACAGCCTGTCTCTTTCAAACAATCAAATGTCTGTGTTTGTGTGAGAGAGAGAATGAGAGAGGGAAATAGAAACAATGGAGGGGAGTTACAGAATTGCAGGCAATACTGTTTGAAAGAGTTTCCTCTCCGCCGTTTCTCTTTCTCTCTCTTTCTGTCACACGCGCGCACACGCGCACACACACACACACACTTGATGAAAACGGTGGAGGACAGGCAACTGGGTAAGGAGACTGACTCTCTCCCCCGCCTCCAGCTTGGCTTCTGCTCAGGGTGGAGCCCCAAGGCCTGTCTTCTGCGTGGGTGACCCCCGCACGGCCAATGTGAGAAATGGGCTCCCTCACAGCACCTCCTCTCTGGGCCTCGCCTGCCTCGGAAGTCATGGATCCTGCAGGCATCCCAGTCACATAAAGTCTATCCAAATCCCCGCAACTCGAGCGAGCCACACTGCTGCTCCACCCGCCTGCCTGCCCAATGCACCTGGGCCTGCTGGGAACTGTCCACCCCAAACCAAGGCTTCAGAACAGCGCCCTTCAAGCACCCGCCGCCATGCCAAAGGCAAAGCGGAAGAAGTTGGGGGACACGCACGGCTCCTCCTAACCCAGCCCAAGTGCTCATCGGGGGCGACCCATAAATGAGGTGTGGGTACGAGTCAAGTTTGGCATTTTACCTTCCTGTCTTTTGCAAACGTTTGGCTGCACACAAGGAAAGCAGAAGCAGCAGCAATCTTTCTTTCTCTCCTCCAAACTCTGCCAGAAATGAATCTTCATGAGATTCATCATGCTGGCGCAGCCTCTTGGAGCAGGACCCTGGAAGGCTTGTTATTGCACACGTGAACAGCAGCACAACCACGAGCTTCATCACACCAGCTCAGCTGGCGTCCTGCCGCTCATGGCTGCGCCAGAATGTCGAACCTCACAGCGGTGCCACCGCTTGGACACAACTTCTTTGGCAGGGGGGCGGGCACTAGAAGGACGCTGTCCCGAAGGCTCCATGCCACTTGGTTGGGGGCGGATGGTGCCCAGCCAGCCCAGGTGCGTTGGGCAGGCAGGCGGGTGGAGCAGCTGCGTGGCTCGCTCGAGTTGTGGGGATTTGGGCAGCATTTATACACACACAGACATTTGATTGCTTGAAAGGGACAGGCAGTGCTTTCCTTCTATCGTAAGCATGCACTTCCCAATCACCTGTCCTTTTCTCAAGCAGCAGCAGCCGAGTAGACAGGGGTGGAGCTGATTCCAACAGGCCGCATGGCTTTCTGCCTCATTATAGCAGGAACCTAAGCAACACCTGGGCTCCAGACCTGGCGGAGCGCAAACCGTGGTCACCACTTGCTCCATAGCCACAAGGTGAGCTGCGGAACAGAGGGACCCTCAGCTGCAAGGTTGCTTAGACTGTGGGCAGGGCTGGGGATAGCAAGTGAGCTGGAAATATATTCAGGTGCCTGGAGAGACAGAAATTCTGGCCCTCACTGGATCAGGTGATCTGCGGGCTATGGGCTGGGGTTAAGGGTCGGAGCAACCATGAGGTGATCACGCTCACTGCTTCCTGCACCTCAAAAAAAATATATAAGGCCAAGTGCTTATTTTCGGGGGCGGGGGGCAGTCAAAAGAAAATAAGACCTGGTCTTATTTTCGAGGAAAGATGGTAGTCACATCATGATACAAGTAAGCAAATCAATCATATCAATAGCAATTATTATCAAAGAGAAGGAGGAAGAAAAGGAGAATTATATTCTGTGTTTTTTCTAGGAACTCAAGACAGCTTACATAGGAATCTCCCTTCTTTTTATCTCCAGAATAAGAACAGCAGCTTATGTTGATGAGAAAGAAATCATGTAACACAGCTTTGTGTTTTTAGGGGGAAAAACTGTGGCCAGAATATAATTAGTGAGTTATTTAATTATAATTATACTGTGGCCAGTATATAATTAGTGAGTTAGTTGGGAATAAAGTAGCTTTACTCAAGAAGTCAGACATTTTATTGTAGATAAGTAAGCCAGCCTAAATCAAGTTTTATGATACCAGTGAACAATGGTCTTGATCAGGTCTCCGTAGAGACTATACCAGAATTTTTGAGTTTTTCCCATCCCATGAGTGATCCTTGTGTTGGGGTAGAGGGGGAAATCATCGGAAGCACATGAATCTAATAAAAGTGACTTCATGTCTGTTTTTGCATCACCCATATACATGCTGTCATTTGTAGCTCTGCATGTCCAGATTCTGGAAGACAGATAATCGCATCTCATATTACTGATTGATCAGTTTGAATGTCGAAGTGCTCTCTGAACCTTCAGCCAAGAAATACAGGTAGTCCTTGATTTACCACCACAATTAAGCCCAAAATTTCTGTTGCTGAGTGAAATAGTTATTAAGTGAATTTTGCTTCATTTTATGACCTTTCTTGCCAGTTTTTAAAGTGAATCACTGCAACTATTAGTAATATTAGTTACTAATAATTAGTTAAGTGAATCTGGCTCCCCCATTGACTTTGCTTGTCAGGTCACAAAAGGTGATCACATGACCCCAGGACACTGTAACCATCTTAAATATTGATCAATATCCAAATTTTGATCACATGACCATGAGAATGTTGCAATGGTCATAAGTCACTTTTTTCCAGTGCTGTTGTAACTTTGAACACTCATTAAATGAACAGTTGTAAGTCAAGGACTACATATACTGCAATTTTGTGAAACCCTCTTTTGCCACTGATTACCTGCAGCTTATAAGAAATGTCTGCTGCTCTACTGTTGGTCAGTTGGGAAGGTTCTAGTGATGACAGGACTCTTTTGCTGTAAAAGGGCTCAGGCACTTCTTGGAGAGAGTTAATGGTGGATTTTGATGTTTGTGATGAGTTTTGACCTGTTTGTTGCCAAAATAACTAACAGATTTCACTGAGTTGCAAATAGCCCTCCTTTAACATCCACAATTGGGACCAGCAACACTGTTGCTAAGGGACACAGTAATTAAGCAAGACATCATATAATGGAATTACAACTCCACTTTCAACATGGTCGTTAAGAAATTACTCACAATAGTTAAATGAGAAAAAAAGTGGAATTTCCCAGTGATATTTGTTTGAAACAAGCAAAATTTCCCTATTTTTCTGGTTATTGGAAAAACATTTAAGAAAAGTTTTTTTTAGTTCTACAACTACTTTTCTTACCATTAAAACTAGTTAAAAATCTGAAATTCAAAGCACATTTTGGAACAAAGGCAGCTTTTTACTTTTTCGTCAGACAAAATGATTGCTTCTTTTCTATTTATTATCATTTAAATGGTCATTTCCTAACCTCCTTCTTCCTAGCGTATTCCCAAAAGTGCAGGGTATGCTTTTCGGATCACTGAATGCCACTTTACTCATTTCCTAATGCTCATTTCCTAACCTGATGTATATTAAACCCAGTGTAAATCTTTGTCTTAAATCTTTTGTTTAGTGATTGTGCAAAGCTAGAACAGCACTGAAAAAAGTGACATGACCATTTTTCACACTTACAACTATTGCAGCATCCCCATGGCCACATGATCAAAATTCAGATGCTGAGCACCTGGTTCGTATTTATGACAGTTACAGTGTCCCACGGTTATATGATTAACTTTTGTCACCTTTTGAAAGTAAAGTCAATGGGAAAGGCAGGTTCATTTTACAACTGTGTTAGTAACTTAACAATTGCTGTGATTCACTTAACAACTACGGCAAGAAAGTTCATAAAAAAGCAAAACTCACTTAACAACTGTTTCACTTAGCAACATAAATTTTGGACTCAGTTATAATCATAAGTTGAGGACTACTTGTACTATAAAAACCATAAAAGCAGAGTCAGGAAGCAATTGACTTAATTAAATGTGAGTCTAATCTGAAAGTAGGTCTAGAGGGAGACTCCCAGTACTACTAGTTAGGTTGACTGTGGAATTTTTGCATCTTTTTCTCCTTTAACACATTTTCTTTTCTTCCATTCAATCTTGCCCAGTTCTCAGAGACTGCCTGGACAAAACCATGAAGTTTTCTTGGCAAGGCTTCTCAGAAGTGATTTGCCATTATCTCTTTCCTAGGGTTGAGAGAAAGTGACTGGCCCAAGGTCATCCAGCTTGCTTTGTGTCTAAGGCACGACTATAACTCATGATCTCCTGGTAACTAGTCTGATGCCTTAATCCAGGGGTGTCCAAACTGGTGGCCCGCAGGCTGGATGCATCACACACAGCCCACCCTCACCCCAGCTCGGCAACGACAAAAAAGTCATATGTCACTTTACATGATCAAGTTACACATAGTGCCTTAACCACTATGCCAAACTGGCTCAACGCATTTAACCGACTACTTCATCAATGGTATATTATGGCATGTTCTCATTATGAATAAGATAAGATGATCACACACCAGAAGTCTCTCTAGAGAAGATCTTAAATGTCAACTACATAATATGGCTTTGTATTCTAAATATTCACTGACTAGATCCACAGATTTATATATTACACCAAATCATAAAATGAGTTGTTTCATTTTGGCTTAGTTGTATGAACCAAGCTATTCAAATTTTAAACCATTTTTAATTTATTTCTGGATGCAGCCACTTGTAGCTTATTTAGTGAATATTGTTTTAGTGCGAGGGAAAAATCACTAAACATATCAGTATGAAAATGTAATATATTGACTTTTCTACATGACATGTATTAATAATAATAAAGAGTCTATCAGTTTCATCAGTTTCAGATTTTCTAGTCCACTAACCACTCAATTATACTTCCCTAATAATGCAATCCTATTGTTTATAAGTACATCCTACTTTTCTCAATGGAACATTTCCCTAAAAGCATTTCAATATGCAGACTTAGATTACATTCAAGTTTTTCTATTCACTGGGTTAATAAGTTAGTATTAATATACACATTTCATGATTCTATGTGCTAGAAACTAAATCTACTGCATCGAGTAGGTGTTGTTCCCAAGCAAGAGCAGAGTTAAATTCCAAATTAAACTATTTAATTTCAGAACCTATTTTAATTAAATATGCAAAGAATTATATTATTACATTTATATGCCACCACAATCAAACAAGCTTAGCTGCACATAAAATAATAAATTGATACTTGACTTTCATGAACACTACCTTAGTGTATAGTTCATTCCATACTTGCATCTTTATTTTTAGGAAAAAGAGCATTTATGTATGCACTGATTCATTTTTAATAAAGTTCATGTAAAAAATGTGCTTGTGATGTAATTTGTACCCAACTGTCAGTTGGGGCTAGTGAAGAGATGGAGAATATTGTACTCCATCAGGATCTTTTCTCCCTCCCTAATATACTGAATATTTCAGGAAGAAACTGCTGAATGATCCACAAATCTAGTCTTCACCTTTTCTTTCTACAGTAAAAATCGTTTTGCTTCCATCATTGATTATCTTTTTTTAAATCTGATGTGAATTCTCATAATTTATTCAGGACAGGGCAAACCATTTTTTTTTGAAGTAAAGATTATTGGGGGGACGAATTTAAAAAACTCTGAAAGTATTTCTACTTTCTGAGTTTACAAGAAAACGACGTCCCAGTCAATAAACCAAGTTAACTGCGGACTTCAAGACAGAACGCAGTTCAGGGAATTTTTCTTTTAATATAAGGATCCATCCAGGATGGTGACTTGCCACTGCCTTTTAAAGAATTGGTGTGGCTTAAATCTCAGGAAGCGTGTGGACTGCTTTTAAACATGTAATTTTTATTTCACTTAGGTTTCGGGAGGTTCATAAGGTGAGGAGGGTCCATGCTGAAACGTGCTTAAGATTTAAATCTTAAAGCGCATCGTGGCAGAGTCGAGGCAAGGACGTAGCGGCGATAACGTTTCGTTTCGCTTCGCTCCATGGGATGAAGTGCGACATCCACTTACCACTTAAAACAGGAAATCAGACGCACGCCGCTTCTAAAGCCTATTTTTACCTGTAAATAACTCCCGCTGGTGGGAATAAGGCTTATTCCGAAGCCGGTGCGCATGGAGGAACGGCCTATTACCGTTGGGATTCTTGCTCCTAGGCAGGAATGCGCCTCATACCTTTCCTTCCCCCGCCGCATTGATTTCGCAGCTGGTGGGAGCTGTGCGGGGAGAGAAACGCCACGCAACCCACTTTCAAAGCAGGCAGCCGGAGTCCTCTGGGGGAAGAGGACCCCCAAGGCGGGCGAGTGGGCGCTTTTCAAAATGTCCCCGGGGCCAAAGTCGGCAAATGCCACCAGTTGCTTGCAGCTGGCACATCAACGGCAAGTCAGGCTCGCGCCGGCAGCCTTCCCTCTCGCCTTGAACAGCAGGTTTGAGGGGGGGAAACGGCCGGGAAACGAAAGCGACTGATCGGGCCACTTCTCGGATGGGGTTTTGCTTCGTCTGCATCCCATAGATGAAGTGCAGAGGTGGCGAGAAACGTGGCAATTTTGCCCTTCATTCTGGCCGGCCCAGAAACTGCTCCCGGCGAAGAGGATCGCGGGGAACACGTGCGGCTGTGCTGGCTGGCTGGCCTCATTCCGGTCGCCTTTCAGCCTTTCGCGTTTGGCGCCTTTTCTCCTCCCGCCGAAATTCACCACAGTCCAGCCAGGCGCAAGTCTTGAGTCGCTTGAGAAGAGCTGGAAAGGCGCGAAGGGTTTTTAATTCGTAAATTGGTTTAGGGTCGGACTTCCAGATTTGCACGCTGGCACACACACACACAAAAGAGGCAAAGCGGCCGACTGACACCCTCCGCTGAACTACATTATTATTGAACCCCCAGCGGGAGTCGAGGGAGATTGCGTCAGGAGTGAGGAGAATGGCCCGCCTGAGAGAAAAGCGCGGGAGGAGAAAATCGGGAATCCTTCTGGCGAAAGAGAGGGCAACGTCCTTCCTTTCTCAAAGAAAAAGGACACACACAAACACCACCAGTACGATTTCTTTCCCCTTCGGCCCAGTTACAACTCCTTAAGGCAGATTTCCTGTCAGAAACCTGGGGTTCTCCTCGTCCTGCCCCCCCCAACCCTGTTCATCAGTGGCCGCGCTTGAGCTCAGAGGAGCAGGGAAAAGGCGGCCTTTCCAACAGCTTGAAGCAGGAAAGCTAAAAAGATATGAAATTTAGCCCGAATCTGCTAGCTTCGGAGGCTCCTGGGCAGCCCCTTCCGGGGTGCTAAGGGGCTTAGATGTCCCGCCGCCGCCACAACGGCACGGCTCCGAGCTTGCTCGCCCCACTTCTTCCCTTTACCCCGCTGCCTCCTGCCTTTCTCTTCAGCTCGCCCTCCGAAACTTTCTCCGGGCTGAAGTGCCTTTTCCTTCAAACTCCAGAGTCGCCGCTACCACGCCTCCCTTCCCCGCCCTTCCCGCCACGAGGCTCGCCGGGATCCAGCGCTCGTCCTCCCGCAAGTCCCACTCCTTTCTCGCTCACCCCCCACGTCTCCCCCCTTAGTTGAACCGGGGGAGGGGCGCTTGCGCACTGCTGCCTTTTCTCCCGTCCCTTTGGCCCGTGGAGCTTTCCCGAGATTGTTGCAGGGTAAGTAATGTATTAAATAGTCCAGATCACACACAGCCCGGCTTTTGCTTCCACAATAAACACCCCCGGCCTTCTTTGTGAACTCAAACAAACCTGTCTGTTGCCTAATTAGCCGTGAAAGGTAAGCGATTTGGGGCTTGCCGGGTCCCCATCATTACAGCATGTCGCTCGCTGGCTGGACCTCCCTCCCTTCGGGTCTTCCGTCTCTGGTGGGCTCCCGGTTCTGGAAAGAAACGGGCAAGTGGGCCCGAGAGGGCTGGGGTGCCTTTGCTGCGTTTGGGGAAAGGAAGGAGAGCGGCGGGAGGAGAGAGCAAAAGAAACCGCGCTTCCTTTCCGGTCCTCCAATTAGGCTAGAGGGCAGAATGATCGGGCAGAGCCCGATGCTGCTGCCGCCGCCGCCAATTTGATTTGATCCGCGAAGGACGCGAAACAGGCGTCAAACAGGTCCGAGGATGGAGAGGGTGACCTCGGAGCGTCCTTTCCCTTTCCCTTTCCCCAAAACCCATTTATTTTCGTCGCATTACGCCCTGGTGTGGCGTCCTCAGTAACTTTGGAGGGAAACCGTGCGTGTGTCTATTGGAAGGTAGTCAGAAAGTTGAAGTGAAGTGGGCTGTTGGTGCTTGTATCCCTGGTGGGAACAAGAACAGGAAAGCGGCACCGCCGAACGATTGGGGAAGTGGTTTGATTGAAAGAAGGTGACTTTGTCTTCCATCCAAATATTGAAATCAGACTGAAACTACCTTCGACCGGTCTGGAAACGGGAAAAGAAGTCTGAGCTGGGGAGGGGAGGTGTAGAGACGGTAGAAGCAATTAAAACTCCTCCTCTCGGATTAACAACCAAAAATTGATCGATCTGCCAGGAATACTGTTGATTTATGAAAGGTGCTTATTTCCTTGGTATGGAGAATTTTATGTTCTCTAGGTGAAACTGAGTTCACTCAGCTCTAGAGTAGATTGATGTTTTAATAAAAATAAATAAAGAGAAAAAGCTTGCCTGGTCTTCGGGGACATCAACTCTGAAATCGCGGAGTTAGATTAACAAATCAAACGGTATTATCTTTACATTTCCTACCTTTTAATCGAATGTCTTTAAAAATGACAACCCTTTTATTATCTGGAAAGTGAGGAACAATGGTTTCTTTCCTTTTATTTATTTTCTTTTTTTGAGACCGCGCTTTCCAAAGTTCAAATAACAAAGCAATCAATGTTTTCATAAGCAAAATGGCACAGAGAAATGACCGAGTAATTTTGATAAGTGACTTAAACAGCAATCAAGATCTAAAGAATCTCTAACATGAACCAACGCCGCGGATTTGATGCGTCGAATGTCCTGTAGGTGGCAGACTATACCCGCTGTTTAGTGCTCACAAAGTCTTCAACTCCCCCCCCCTCTTTTTTTTTAAGCCAGAAGGACAATTTTGTTAGGGAGGGGACAATCCCAGCACTTGTTTATCTAAGGTAATCTATGTTTATTTCTCAGACTCATTCTATTTATGCTTTTCGAAAAACAACAACAAAATGCAATCTTTATTTTAAGGAAAAGGAATCGAGTTAGAATTCAGCCGATCGATTTGCAATCAAGGTATCCAAAGGGAGGGAGGCTGCAGGGACGGGTTAAAAACTCTCACTTGGAAAGATATAGCTCGGTCCAGGGTAACATATGCAAATGTACAAACTATAGTTGTACGGAGCGAAGTTCAAGCATTCCCAGTAAATCACCTTGCGGGGCAGTTGGTCCTTCCCTGCGCAACGCAAGCCAAGGCATGCTGAAGTGCGCGGATTACCGCAGCGGAAAAAGCTACAGAAGGATGCGCGGAGGGCCGGTTCGTCTCTTTCTCCCCCAACAAGCACCGCTTGGCCTCCCCTCCCCGTCCGCTTTGCAATGTAAATTTCAGCGGGACAAATTGCTTATTAATAGTCTAGAAGAGAAGCCGGTTTCTTTCTTTCGTCTTTCCTTTTTCTGTTTTTATTTCTGCATGGCCCGCAGCTATGCTCTGGGCAGCCCAACCGCCCAGCAGCTCTCTCTCCATTTCAATATCCGAAAGAAAATGCAAATCACCCGCGCTCAGAGCACACGCTTGTCCGCTTCATCTTCTTTCCCTATTCTGTCTCCCCCTCCCCCCCCCTCTATCCCCTAAAGTGAAGTTAGCAACCGCTTTAAATGATTCCATTAATGTAGTGGTATATATATATGCATGTAGTGCTCAAGCATTTTTTTAACGCGCTCCTGTTCTTTAGGGCTAGGGGTTTTGATCATTTATGCCCGCCTGCCATTCCTGGACGGAGGATCAAAACTCCCAAGCCACACAAACCCACGAGAAAGTGTATAAGCTTGCCTAGGAAATTATATCAATTTCTTTGCTTGCTGAACCAGCTTTTCAAGGTGTTTAACGCGGACCACATTCTGAGGGCTCCAAAACGACCCCGGCCGTTAAAGGAGGCGGAAAATCCCTGTCTTCTTTCCGAAGGCAGGCGGGAAAGGAAGGGAAATTAGTTCTGGCCTTGGATTAAATGAGGGTGGCCTCCTTCAGCATTGTTGAATTACTGGAGGATCATCTGTCCAAAGGTCCGTTTCCTTTCCACTCCCCTGGGAAAGAAATTGCACCAGCGTAGCCAGTCCAGACCTCCGGAGGATGTTATAACCTCGAAAATGCTGGGAAAGCAAGAGGTTCCCCAAGGCATCGACCCTATTGCTCATCCTCCAAGGGCGTATCTCGGGAGGTGTGTGTGGCCGAGGTTCTGCAAAGCTGCGAGCCCTGACGCGGCAGAGCAGGGAAAGGATGCTGGATTAGGGGCGCCACTTGGAACAGGAAAGAGTTAAGGTCCCAGTTATGCAGGCGCGGTGTTCGCAGGAAATCTGCGTTTCCTAAGTGCTGCGCGATAATCACTTAAAAAGTGAGAAGTTTGGAGACACCTTTCTTGATTATACCTTTGACAATACTTTAGGTTTTACAGTTCATTTACATTTTGCTCGCGACGCACATGGAAGCCTCGAGTGGAGGGTTGAATTTTATTAGGACATCTGGACTGACAGTATCAAATTCGACACCGGCGTCCAAAGCATGCTAAAATTGCAGAGTTAATTAGAACGAAGTATGTTTAATTAAAGCCAATTATAATGTCTGCAATGGCCGGATCGATCCTTGTCGGTACAGGTTGCGTACCGGGGGGATGCGAAAAGTGGGGTAACGAGGATCAAGTCGGCTTGCCAACTTCCCACTTGGGGGGAAAAGGGGGCTTGTTGGATGGTTCGCGAAAGATTGGGGTGTCTCCGTTACAGGGGAGCCCCCGACAACAACAGGGAAGAAGCAAGAAGGGCCGGCCAAGTCCGCGGCGAAGTCTTTTGCCAACCCAAGACGGATGCGCTGCTGCCCAGGCCGAAAAGGCTGTGAAACTTCCCCTCCCTCTCGCCGCCAGTCCGCCAGCCTCCCTTCTACTCGGGATCTTGGATTGCTCTTTTACAGCCATCAGACCTTCCTTCCTTCCTTCCTTCCTTCCTTCCTTCCTTCCTTCCTTCCTTCCTTCCTTCCTTCCTTCCTTCC
>JANHFL010001641.1:106503-119003 GCA_032468155.1 Oxyrhabdium leporinum | reverse complement strand
GTTTGCCATGCTACTTCCACATTTAATGTATTACATATTACTTATATTTTTATTCTGTTTCTCTTTAACAAATAATACCTTAAGGAAAGCAATTTGTACTTTGAGGTATTGTAACATTACAAGGGACAATGCATGGTCGACCTGAAATATTCAAACTGATACAGGTCCTATTAAATGTAAGTGAAAGACTTAGGCAGGGCACTAGTTTGATGAGACAAGATGATACAGTATTCTGACTCATGATCAAATGTCATCATTTCATTACAAAGTTTTCTTTTGATCATGAACCTGGCTGTCGAATGGCTAACAAATTAAAACAGGGAAATGATGAATTAAGCCTAAAGAAATATGTACAACCAATAGAGAGTAATGCTAATGTTTAAGTAGCTGAAATAGCTGTTTGCTTAGTGAGGAATGTTAGGTATTTGACAGAAGGGACATCTCTCTTATTAGTAATCAAATAGGGTTAACCAGTTGTCGCCATCAGTCTGACATTGTTTTAGGGAACTGAGAACAAGTTTGACACTTTATGGAATTTGAAGTACCCAAATCAATATAGTTATATTGTCTGCAATGTTTTAGCTGTAGAAATGGTAGAACTGTATACTGTTACGTTTGAACAAAATCTATTGCAGTTTTTTTTAGCATGAGGAAGTTAATTAAGGAAATTAATTGAGGACATTTAGGAATCATAACTAAAAGGATAAAAAACAGTATGCTGCCCTTGATAGTTTAAAGTGATTTCGGATATATACGAAGGCATCTGAATACTTGTAAATACTCTTCTACTCTTTTAATTTTTTTATTGGTTTGAAACTTATTCATTAATAAGTCTGAATAGCCAGAATAATAAATAACATTTAAATATAAGTTACAGTTTTTGCTAGTGTGCTAAGTCATATGTACATTTGTTTCGTATTGAATGCATAATATTGAATGTACTTTATTCAGTGCTTTGTATTAGATATATATCTAATACAAATATATCTTTGTAATGAATTGCAATCCATTGTTTCTTTATAAAGATTTGTGTGGAAAACCTATTGATGTACTGAGGCAGCTACTGCTAATACATATCTATTTGGGGAAAAAATGAAACTACTCGCTTTGCCGTATTTACACTTTTATACTTCAGCATATTTATCTAGATCATGCTATATTGTAATACTCCAGAAATACAAGAAAATAAAAAGTAGATAATGGGCTTATCATGTTTATTTGAATAAAGAAGATTGAAATTCCATTTACACTGTGCATAAATGCTTTTGAGATCTTAATTATTGATGAAAAATCTGCTGTGCTTCTAAATTTGAGAATATGGCAATTTTATAGGAATTTTAATCACCTTATACATTAAGAATTTTAAAGGTAAGGTCATTTTTGCATAATATAAAAAGAATGTGTATTTTAGCTTTATAAAAGATATGTCACTTATAATGACAAAATACTATTAGCACTTTGTTGAATACTTTGTTGCTCTGGGAAATGATGTTTATGGCACTTTCAATATTTGAGGTACATTAAAAAAAACAGTTGCATTTAATGCTTACATAAAATTACTTTAGCCATCTCATGAAAGGAAAATATACTTTGGAAAAATGAATAGCAATATTGGTCTAGTCTTTGGGGAGGATCAAATTGCATTTCAGATTTCTAATAATACTTTATCTTGGACTGATGCATGTGTTTTAGTTTACCATTTAAATTTGCTGATGGTAGAGCAAAATTTCTGGATTGTATCACCTTTTCAGCCTACAGAATAAAACTTTAGTTAAAATGATAGGTCAGTTAATCACATGAAATGTCCCTTGGTTTAAAAATTATATAAATAACATTCTATACTATATCTTTTTGACATTTGTATATACATGTCACATTTGATTACAGATTTTTGTTCTGAGAATATTAATCAAAAATTCAGATACGTATTGTGATCTTTCACCATGCAATTGTTCTGATGAAACCACAACCTGTTTTAGATAATGCTATAATAGAATGGATAGAAAATAGGTACTATCTGTATTGTCTAACAATTACTGTTTTACCTTGGTAACATGGAATCATACATACAGAAGCCATATCTATACCTGTAAATCAAATATTTCACATTAATATGATAAAACAAAGAAAATAAAAATATTTTTATCAGGGTTTTAAAATTACACACTATATAAAGTACTCAGTACTTATCTCCCTTCCCCCATAGACTATTTTTTGTGTACTTTTCTATTAAAAACATTCTTAAGAATACATTTTTAATTATTACAATTTTGGACACTGCTTCATCTTTACAATTATGCAATTCATGTAACAGATACAGTCCACAAAAATAATACTCTAAAGTAATTCAAGCCAAAGGGATGCCTCCGAAAAGTCACCATGGGAAATAAAACTGCCCCAAAGAAAGACAAATAAAAGAAATAGAAGAAAATGACTTATTTTTATGTGGGCCTGCTGAAAAGGATAGGAGTATCATTTTCATAGTGGAATAATGTTTTCTGGGCGAGCACAAAAGCAGATGTTCCTCATTAGGAACACCCATTGTCTACATATCACAACTATGAAGAGATAAATCTATCCTATTTCACTCATACATTCCACTGCCTATAAATGATTACAGGATACTGCTGTAACTGCTAAACCAAAACCACACTGTGTGCTAAAATAATTCTTTTCTGCCACCATAATATTTTACATGAAGTTATGGAAATTCCTGGTAAAAGACATCTTTTTGACTTTTCCTTTTCTTTTTTGGCTAGAATCTATATGAGATCACTGTATTCAACTGTTGAACACTGTAGCAGCTGATTAGGAAGGAATAGAGAAGGACAGGGTTTCCAAACTACAATCCCATTAAGAAGCAACTTGTTAGTAAAACAATGGCAGATCTGCCTGTGCGCACGGAATGAACTTGAAAAGTGTTGCCGAGAGCATGCCTGGCATCATTTTTCCAGATGGTATTATCACAGTTGTACTGCTAGTTGGCATTTCTGTGGGTAGTAAATACTTTCCTTCCTCTATAAATCTGGCATTATTCTATAGAGTTAAGAAGACTTATAATTCCAAGTGTGTTCTACTTTTCTGTGTAAAAGCCAGACATCTGTTTATCCCATTTTCTTCCATACAGAGTTTAGAATAGATTTAGGCTTGCTTTTTTTTTTTGGTGGGGGTACAGAAGTTTTGTCATATTTAACAGCTGTTTCAAACTTTCAGCTCTGTGGGCTCTTAAAATATTTTTCAGATGACCTCAGATTTTATACATAATTGACATTGTTTCCAAGGGGGGGGGGAAACCACACGCTTCTCTGTACTTTAACCTTTCATTGTCTTTGTCTAACTTCTTGTTTTCGCATTGCGTTTCATTGAGAGACAAAAATTTTATGACTTCTACATTTATTTACTTTTTTTAGAACGGTGGCAGGATGACCAAATTTAGGTTAGGAAGAAATAGCTTTATTTCACTTGTCACTAAAGTTTGTGCCTTTAAAGTAATTGCAGAATGGTAGCTGCAGACTGATTGGAAGGAGTCCTTTTATTTTTTATTTTTTTTTTAGTCAACAGTGTTTCCTTTCACTTCCTGTCACAAAGGTCAAAGAAAGCTGACCTTTGCTGGCAGTCCTACTCACTGAATTATTCATGTGATTGACTTTTTGTCAGTGCACACAGTTGTGCTCTGGGACATTTTATTCATTTACCTCATTTAAAGAGCCTTTCTGCACCTGTTCAAGTATTAATATCATGTAATTTGGGCCTAATGCCGATTTTGCTGAACACTCATTATATTTTTTATTAGCTATATTTCCAAACGATTATGTATGATTATTACCAAGCCTTACAAACAGCAATGGGTTATTCCCTAGACCTTTACATCTTCTTGTCAGGTTGTTTTCAGAAGCAAGGAGGATAAACATTTGACCAGTCCCAATGTTTTTATTCCTACTCCATATCCAACCAGAGAACTTAAAGCTTTTCCCTCATGGCTTTGTGAAAGCATGATTAAATCCAACTCTGCAGAAGCTGTACAAATGCCAGCATTTATAAGGTCAAGGCTTTTGTTAAAAAATGCTATGTAAATGAGGATCTGCAAAAAGGGACATTAAATAAAATTAAATTCATTGTCTTCTTTAATGTCATTTACTTTTTGGCTAAGCCCAGGCCTGTCAAAGAGGATTTTAAAAATAATTTTAATTACGCATCATTTAGGGATCCAAGGTTGTCTATTCAGTAGCATTTGGATAACCTGCAAAACGGTGACTGTTTATTAACTTCTTAAATGACAAGTTGTCATTTAATTTGCATAATGCAATGAAAACAGTACAATTTATTGTAAAATGTTCATTCTTAGGCATCTTTAAGGAGCGTAGGTAATTATTACAGAAGAGATTTAGGAGTTATTTTCTCCCCCTTGACTATGATTTTTAGCTCCAAAGAAATTCTTGAAGAAGAAATATTTCCAGATGAAACACACTTTATTTTCTTATGCAAATCTGGCATTGATTCTAAGGGCTTAGTTGAATTTGAATGCATAGATATCTCCTGCTAAGGACATCTCTGGATAGAGATTGTCAATTGTACTTTTAAGTGTGCAGTGAGAATGAAGTTCTTTTACATAGTTTATATGCAAATCGACTCACTTAGTATATTTGCTATGAAGATGTATCATGTGTATACATAGGTCTCTCTGAAATTTATAGGGAAGTTCCCATTGATTTTAATGCATCACTGTTATATGAAATATTTCTGCAATATATGGCTTGTGAAGAGAAAAATATTATGGAAATAAGATCAGCTTGCCAATGAATTCGCTACCTTAAACACAATCCAAATTGCCAAGCTGAAAATGTTATTTCTTTGCCCAAATCAGGCTTATACAACATTTGGCTGGGAGTAGATCTTCTGTACACTGTTCAGGTCACCTGCACCTGGAATTTCCCCCATGTTATAGATTGCTGGGAGAATGAAAATCTTCTGTGTTATTATTGCCAAAGTCAACATGGAGGTCTGGAGATAAGGCATGGAAGAGAAAAAGAAAGTAAAAATAGAGGCAGACAAAAAAAAAGTGCTTGAGGCATGGAAAAAGGTCTGTGGTATATAAAAAAATGTAAAAACAGAGATGACAAGGGGAGGGGTGTAGAGAGATTGTAGTACTACAAACAGAACAGCCAGCATTATAGAGAACAGAAAAGAAAGTGTAATAATGAGACATGTGGGACGAGATACTAGATAGAGCTCAAAAATGGAAGTTCATAAAGACCTATGGCACCAGGAGGGAAAAAGGTGATAGCTGATACATAGTCAGTCTTTAAAGATGAATGGGATGCAAAGGCAGTAAAAGAAATGTCAAATGTATTTGCAGGAAGAGGAGAATCCTGTGGGATGGAGATATTAAAAGTGGAAGTGGCTGAACAATTGAGAAACCTCTACTTGGAAAACCACAAAGGGGCAGGGAAGCCATGATGACAGAGAGAAAGAGGGAGGGAGGGAGGGAGGGAGGGAAGGAGAGAGAAATGTAGAGTGCAAAGAGGAAAATAATAGCTAGAATGGAAAAAGAGGATGAGTTTCAACGCAGAATGTCCAAATATACATACGGAGATGTAGAAGAATTATAGAATACCAAAATAAAATGGGTTTTAATAAACACATCTCAAAAAACACAGTTAATGTACACTGCAATCCTATATCTACTTAGCTAGAGCAAGTCTTATTGAAATGAATAGGATTTACGTCTAAACTGACATTTATAGAACATGTGGGGTAATTAAATATTAATATCATCCAAGGAAGAATCGTATCATTAGAAATCATTTTAAAATGATTCTTTAATAATATTAATCAAGCACTTTTTAAAGCAACAGTTCCATTTTATCTTTTTTTTTTAATTGAAGCCGAATACATATATGTGCTTTCAGAACAAGGAACATTATAGAATAAGTACTGAGTATTTGAAAAAGAAAAAGTGGGGGAAGGGATTTAAACAAAGCTGTCAAAAACTATTCTATAAGAAGTATCCTGATAGAAACCATATGCTGCTTCTGTTAGAGCCTTATCAGGTGAAAGGCAAAGATACTGCCAGAGCCTGTAATTTTGTTAGGATGCCTTTGATGAATTGGATTAGGTTATGGAAAAAAAAAATTAAGCAGGGAGTTCTGGTACGCATGAATACAGGAAGAAAATATTAACTATCAATGGAAAGTTTTTTAAAAATCTCACAAACCAATTAGGATATAATTGTTGGGGAAAATAGGTTGCTCAAACCAAAATTATAAGACATTTTAGCAAGAATGTTAGCATAATTATGTTTTTACAATATGCAAAATACAGAACAGGGTTTTGGTGGGCGAAACCCCCCCCCCCAGTCGTTTTTATTTGCAATAAGCAAATATGCAAGCAGTATTTAGTTACATTTGGAAAGATGGCGAATAATTTATTAGACATGGTAACCCAAAGGGTTAAGCGTGGCCTTGGGAGGCATGTTTGGAGGAGATGGAAATTCAAGCTCTAAAGATGGAAATTGTCACTGCATATGCCAGGAAGTGATTGACAAGCAGGGCTACAGGAAGTGAAAACTCAGGGAGCTTAACCTGTACTTGGCAAAGCTTCTAGAGCTTACACACTAAGAAAATGAAAACCATTCATCTCGGTCAGGCTGCCAGAAAACAAGGTCTTCTTGTTTGTTTATCTTAATAGCAAATCTTACAAAAAATGCTACCCCCCCCACAAGCATACACACACACATTTTTTAATATTAATTGATTAAACATCAGTTATTCAGTTATGCTGTTGTTCAAGTCTGTTGACTGCGGTGTGTTCATGACATAATAGATGATAAACTTATTAGATTAGAAGTCAAGAATAAGTCTCTGGTTCTGAATGGTGCATGATAACTTAAAATATAACATGTTTTATACAGTTAGCACATTAAAATAAGTTGTAGAAAAGTACATCTTTTTCTTGCCCTCTCCCGTGTTTGTGTTTGTATGTATCTGTGCCTGCATAAATACACAAACATACAAGAGTATAAATATTACTGTGCCAGTAGGTTTGTGCGTTTATACATGCAAGTTGCAGTTGTTAGAAGATCAAGTTTATTTTATTCATTCCTGGTACATGCCTCCCCCCCCCCCATTGCTGACACACCTATAGGTATTTTTTTTAACAAAAGCAAGATGTTTGTCTGTAAACAATTCACAGCCAGCAGAACGGCCTGAACCAATCATTGTCTGCTTCTGGTGCCAGGAGTATATAAAATAAACTGCATCATCTGACAACAGTAATAAGGAGAGTGTTGTGTTTTCCCAATAGTTGGAAATGAGTTTAACATGTGTGGAAAGGAAGAGACTTACATTTGTGTTGTTGTAAGACATGTAGCACAGGCCTGGGTAGCGGAAGAAGTCGGCTCCAGCTTGTCTATAGTGAAAGACGAAACACGGTTACACATCTGGTGAGAAAGAACAGTTCTTTTGCTGAGACATACTCTCTCTCTCTCTCTCCCCCCACCTCTCTCTGCTGAGGCTTTGAAAGAAACTATTTTGATAGAAACAAAACCATGGAGTTAAAGAAGTCTAATAGCAAAACTCAGACTACAAAACTTCTAGATTTAACAATAAAAAAAATAAAACTTGTTGCACCATGAAAAAAAAGGATGAAGGTGAGTTCAGAGAATGATTCTTAAGAAAAAAAATGAATTGTTATTTTATTATCAAAAATCAAAGGGTAATAATATTCTTGCAAAATGCAAAGGTTAACTGTGCTCCAGCAAAAAAAATCACTTTCAGCATTCAAATCATGCAAAGATACTTTATGCAGAATAGAATAGAATAGAATAGAATAGAATAGAATAGAATAGAATAGAATAGAATAGAATAGAATAGAGTGATTTAATTACATCTACAGAAAATATATGCTTGCCTCAGTGGGTACCTATACTCTCATTTTGGGGTGGGTGGGTTATTAAATAAATATTAAGGTGTGTTTATGTACAAAAATAATTATTGGCTTTCACAAAAATAAGTAATAGTTATCTTCATGTTTAAATATATGATATAATAAAGAATTGAATTTCTAAAATTTCTAAAATTCTATTGATCAAATGCTTCTTATCCTAAATAACTATTAATAAACTTTTAGTTATTGTATGCAAATTGATACGAATGTCTCTTTTCCAATTCATACAGTATTATAATTTAATTAGAAAATTGCAACAATGTTTTCAGATTCATTAGGTTCTAAGAAGACATTTTCATACAGTACAACATTCAATTAATTGCATATATTTTTATGCATGTTACAACTGTTAGAGAAACAATTTAAACAACATTTATATCTTTCAATATAATGTTCAAAAGACAGTTTTTTCTCCATTCATGAGTTTGTGGTCTAAGAGACGCACACGAAAATCATCCTGGTCACAGAACTATTTTCCTGTGCAGTTATATACTTGTACACATACTCGTGAGAAAACAAAAGATATAGGGGTTTTTGCATATTTAAGCTAGATGCTTGTGGTTTTAAGAGTATGTATCATAATTACTTTCATTCTCGTAGAATTAAATCATAACTGATGATAAAAGCCAAACGTTAAGTATATTGTGGAAGGAAAATGTTTCAACTTACCCCAACAGCCCTTCTTAAAAACTGGGATGACCTTTTCTGAATAGTTGTTATACGAGTTATGCTCAAGTGCAAAATGGCAAATTCATGGAAACATTAACAAAGGCAGGAAAACCAGCTTTAGCTCCTGAGTTAAGTGTGTATTGTAGAATGTCTGAACCTGGAAGTTTTTAAGACTGTGGTTCTTAGAACTTGATGAACATTACCTCTTTAAGATGCGGTTAAAACAAAAGTTGATGGGAAATCATAGTCCCAAGATAGAACACGTGTAGATTTCTATCAAACTCTTTTATCATTAAAAACAGTGCATTTGGAAAATGACAATGTTTTCATCAAAGTCTTACCACCCACTCAGTTATATAATGAAAATATTTCAGATTATTACTGTGTTAAAGTATTAACAGCAAGTCATAAATTGTATGATGACAATCTAGTACAGTATATACTATTATGTGTGTTTGTGTATATATTTACATACAAAAGTTAAAAAGATTGAATGATAATATCCCATAAATGTCCCAAATCCCTATCACAGGTGTGCTACATGATCAGGCATTCACATGGTGCAGTATTAGGGCATATTGTCACAGTGTAATATCATTTTATAATTATATCATTGTATTATAATATAGCATAATATAATTTTCTAATCTAAACATTGCCACACTTAAAAAAAAATACTCCTGTATTTCTTAAGGCATGTAAGACATCGTATGAGACCTTCAAGTGCTATAATCATGTTTTCCTTAGGCCATTTTATTTATGATTCTATAAACCCATCCATGATAGAAAATACTTGTAATGGATGATTTTTCTATTTTTATTTTCATTTATTTCAGCTTATCATATAGTGAATTATGTGGTGATTCTCCTTTCTGTTGCTTATTTTGAAAATTATTCAAAATAGAAAAAGTTACTGATGTATGATATATGCCTTGTTGTCCCTAATGCTATTGAATGAATAATGATAACACTAAAAATGTGACCCTCTGCTTCTTAACTTCAATGTGGTAGCTTGCCTAATTTCTAGACCACCACTGAAGTGGAGAACATTTCGGACCACAGCATCCGTTACTGTTTGCAGTGCTGGTCGAACTGCTGGGAATTACAGTTCAGCATTGTACAGAGGTCAGAAAAACAACTTTAACCGTATTTAGGAACAAGCCCTCAAAAAAATCCTACTAGCAGCTTTTGAAACTGCCTCATTTGCACAAGAGGCTTTTTATGCCATGTAAGTTATGCGTGGGTGGAACAGACAATAATAGTCAAGAGAGTTAAAGGTGTCACGATAAAAACATTTTTTCAGGTTTTCTCTCCACATTTTTTATTCTTTAACCTACTATCATCTCTGGTCAAATCAGCATTATGGGTTTTTGAAACAAATGTTTTTTTTTTTTCAGAGCTATGCTTAATCTTGTTTACAACATTTTGTTATTTTTTAAAAAAATGTAAATTATTCCACCTACTATTTGAAGTGGTACAATCGAGCAAGACCTATACTGCATGGTTCTTCTGATTGTATAATTTAGTTCTAAGTGTATGCCCTACTGGCATTTTTTTACAGAAGTATGCATCAGCTTCCTGTAGTGAGTAGTTACCTGCAGGACATGCACTGCGCTACAGCTTCAGAGTTGAAAATCCAAATTGCAGAGAAGCATTGAGGCTAGAGGCAGACATACTTTTTCCAGAGCGCTAAAAGTAATAGGATGGAGCTATTGTTTCATGTGTTCCACACACAAATATTTTTCATTTGTCTCATCACAATCCCTGATCAAATGAGTTTCACAAGCTTTTGAAACAGATGCTATTTTTTTTCTGAGTATTAATGAATGTATGACAAATGCGTTGTTGCCAGTGACATTAGCCAACTGGTATCACTCTGAAGAAACTATAATCAGTCTCCTGTGTTAGGTCAATAGCCTTCATACTTCCTGGAATACTATTAATGCTGCCCCTTTTCTTTATAATCACTTTTATTTAGCTATAAAGAACCTTGTGGCCATTCCTTTCTCATATAGCTGTATTAGGTGTCAGGAAGAAAGATGCAGAAATAACCTAAGATTATTGTGGATTTTTTTCCACATCTGTCAAGCTTTAGAGAAAAGAACTTCCATGGCTTTTGAATTTCTGGACAAGTTAGTTAAGTATGCTTAATTCTTAACCTTTGGTTTAAGTTAAGTTGGCTTCCAAAGTATATATTTTTACAGTTCAGAGGTAGGAAATTTACATTATCTAGATATTCCTGAATTACAACATTTGGAATGTTCTAACAGCCAGAAGACAAGCTCAGGATCCAAAAAGATCTTGACAGACTTGAACTATGGCCCTATGAAATTTAATGTGGAAAAAAGCAAGGTTTTATATCTGGACAGAAAAAACTGATGATACAGGTACATATTAGGCGAAACCTGGCTCAAAAACAGTAACTGTGAGAGGGACCTTGGAGTCCTAGTGGGTAATGCCTTAAACATGAGTCAGCAGTGTGCAGCAGCAGCCCAAAAAGCTAATACAATCCTTGGTTGTATAATCAGAGACATAGAATCAAAATCACATGAAGTATTAGTACCGCTTTATAAAGCCTTAGTAAGACCACACCTGGAATACTGCATCCAGTTTTGGTCACCACATTATAAAAAAGATGTTGAGAGTTTGGCAAAAGTGCAAAGAAGAGCATCTAAGATGATTAAAGGCCTGAAGACTAAAATATATGAAGAACGGTTGCAGGATTTGAATTTGGCTAGTCTAGAGAAAAGAAGGACTAGGAGGGACATGATAGCAATATTCCAGTGTTTGTGAGCCTGCCACAAGAGGAGGGGATCAATTTATTTTCCAAAGCACCAGAGGGCAAGACAAGAAGCAATGTATTGAAACTAATCAAGGAGAGAAGCAACCTGGAATTTTTATTTATTTTTTTATTTTTACATTTATATACCGCCCCATTCCGAAGACTCGGGGCGGTTTACAGCTTATAAGCAATACTCTTACATCAGTATATTAATCCAATATAGCTCAGAATATTGCCCCCACAATCCGGATCCCCCAAGCGTGGCGGGCCAAAGAAAGCTCAGGGCCGTCTGGTTGGGAAACATGCGGAGGAGGCCTCCGTCCTGCAGTGGGCAGACCACGGCGAGGAGGAGGAGGAGGAGGAGGAGGAGGAGGAGGAGGAGAGCCCTCTTCAAATGCACGAATGGAGGGCCATCCCATGGAAGAAGGCCAAGGCCCCGTTTATCGACTGCAAGAAACCAAGGGGGGGGAGGGGGCTCAAGGGTCCCTTACACGTCTTTATAATTCCACCATTCTGCGCATCGGAGACTGCGGGCAATATTGGGGTTAAATATAACCCGTGATTTCAGATTTTGCTCCATTAAGGTAGGACATGAGAGGAAGAAGCCTCTTTGTTGGGAATTAAATCTACGCGTATCCAGCCAAGCGCTTAGAGCAGGGGGCTCGAACCTTGGCAACTTTAAGACTTGTGGACTTCAACTCCCAGAGTCCCTCAGCCAGCAAAGCCAAGGTTGGAGACCCCTGACTTACAGGACGGGTGGGGGACGAGGGACGGCCCTTCGATGACTCGTGGACTTGGAGAGGGCTGCATGGCTGGCTCAGGAATTCCGGGAGCTGCACTTCCATCGTTCCCCACCCCTGACTTCAAGAGTCTCCCAAAGGATTGTGCGGAAGCTACAACTACTTGAGGAGAGCCAAACGCCAAAGAGGAGCAGGAGAAGAACCGGGACGCTTGGGCCCAAGCAGAAACTCCCCCTGGGTAGGGCGGAGATGGTTGGGCTCTGCGCTCCTGCCGGGAGCTGCAGCAGACTTCGGAGCTGGGCAAGCTGACGTCTCCTGACGCCCTCCCCCGGGGCCCCCTTCAACCGGGCCGCAGGCATCGCCCC
>JANHFL010001641.1:96386-101386 GCA_032468155.1 Oxyrhabdium leporinum | reverse complement strand
AAGAAATGCAGATGTCCAAGTTTTCCTCTGTCTTCTCAGTGTCAGGTACTTGCAGTTGATCTTGGAACTGCATAATTTTATTTTTGTTTCTTTACATGTGTGAAGTTTGGTCCTTGCTTTTTATTATTCCATATACGTACAAAATTACACTAGCCTTTTATGCTTGTTTAAATACCTTTTGTAAAGGCTAAATTGAGTCATCTCTGTAATGGGTTTGCTTCTCGTTCTTGTTTGGTCCTGTTAGATCTCACTGGTGTAGTCTGGATGATCTTATTCTTCAAGATAATGTTTATCTGGTAGGTCATGTAGTTAATTATTATCTATTACATAATTATCATCTATTACATGTGGATCTTTCATAATCTGTGGAAAAGATTATGAAACTGCATGCTAGTGCTGCTTTCAGACTTCTTATGGCTCATTGTGATGAGTTTATGGTGCTTGCAGTCGTAATAGGTGTTCAAAACAAAGAGCTGGAGACCTGTGGGAGGAAGAGTATGACTACAGGAACTGGAACATAGCCTCCCTGATTTTCATATCCAAGGTTTCATTATTCACAGTTTAATCATCTACAGCTTTATGTTGACATAAAATCCCTACAAATAAGAAAATTATTTTAAAATGATTTAAAAAATTCTTTCTTTTTGTATGTCTGTCTGTATGTGTGTGTCTCTCTGTGTGTGTATGTGTGAGAGAGAGACAGAGAGAGACTGTGAGAGTATTGTTCAAACTCTATTTTGGATCCCAGAGCTCCTTCTAACTGCAGTGTTTAAATGCTGGCAATGCAATTACTGAAAAGTAGATGCTTAGATTTCTCCAATTCTGAGGCCAGATACACATGAAAATTGCAGTATAATCCTTAAAATAGATTTAATACAGTTAGCAAAATAATGAAATCCTCAAACTCCTTCCCCAAATAATAAAAAGCTAAGAATGCCAGCTCTGTATCGTTCATAATTCGGTCCTGCCAATTTTACATCATTGTCTTACAGATTGTGGATCTCTCCTTCCCTGCCCAAAGTTTAAGCAATGTCCTGGTACATCACAAGGTGGTTGACTTCGCTTTAGACCATAATTTAGGGAAATAAAAATGACTTACTGCTGACTTTGTGCTAGCATATTCCCTGCTTATATTTTGGAGTGACCATAGGATGATTTTGGCAGTGCAAAGCAAAAATAAAATAAAATGTTAGAGTTAAAAATGTAAACAGCATAGTAAAATTGAAACTGATTTTAAAACCGAAACAGTTAACACACAGCAAACAAATTATAGCAGTAACAGTAAAAAGATCTTGGAAATTGTCATTGTCATCATTATTTTGAAAGGGTAGCAAAGGAAGCCTTGAGTGCAATTGTAAAATGTTTCATTAATGAGCTGCCATCTTTAATTATTATTGAATTACATTTATTGGCTGTCCAACTCCAGCAGATTTGCTTCTATGTTTTCTTGTTAGTCTTTATAATTTATGTCAACAACATATTCAAGGTGAATTATTATTACTTTGGTCTTCAGTGAAGAGAAAAGTGTGAAGACTTATTTATTTAGTATGGTCTCAGGATTTATATCAGATTTAAGTTGAGCACTGTAGAAAACCACCGATGACAAGTGAATAAGAATAAAAGAGACATAGTCCCATCAACTGATCATGTGTGCAATAAGATTTCAATTATACAGTCCTAGTTCATTTAAATAGAAGCCAGATTCAAAAGTGTTAATGTCAACAAACAGGGTAATATTCAAGGTAAAAATTGTTATTAGTTTCGCAGACTTTTGTATTGCTTTAACTCCGTATTGCTTACTTCTGGCAGCTAACTGAGCTTATCTGTTACAGCCAAGTATAATGTAGGCCAGGCCCATCTGAAAGAAATTATCCAATCTTTAACATCCAGAGGTTTTACAGTTATATAATGATGGAGAAAACCGCAAATCCCGTGAGACAGCAAATTTTAGAGATACTTTTAAAATGAAATTATCCAGTGTAACTTACAAGACAACCTTCTTGTACTTAAAGACAATAACAGCAATCTGGAATTAATTTTTTTGTGATAGAGCAGATCCAATTTGCTTCTTTAACTGTTGATTAAGGAATCAGTTCTACAAGGCTTTCCCCTGTAAGTATTTACTGTTTATTAATCTGTGAAAAACTGCTGGAATCCCCTTCAACTAAAATTTCTGGGTTAGACATGGCTATAATGAAGAACAGTCTGGCAACCCAGTTTTGATTTTGCTTGTTTGTTTTGAAGGAACAATTTACTTCTAGAGCAAGAAGTTAGAGTAGCTAAATCAATGCCTCTTAAGTAAATATTACATTTTAGGGTAAATTACTAAACGAGTCTTATTTGCATCACTTTTGTCATAACATTTTCACATAAACTTTAATAAACATAAAAATCAAACTGAATAAATGATTTAAAATTATACTCCACAGGCAAATGAATTCAATAACAAGAATTTAGGTAATTTTTCTGTTTAATTCCTTATTCCAAATCATTTGCAGGACCTAACACTGTAACATGGGATGACTAATATTAGAACTTGTTACAAACCTGGAAGAGACTTAACATTCCATATGGTCGCTTTTCACATTCACTTAAAAAACTCAATGGGCTCTACGATTTATATAAATGAAATTATAAGGGATATCTAAAACAGGTTATAAATTCTGTAGAATACACACACACACACACAAACACACACACACCCTATATGTGTGTGAGCTTCTGTATACATTTTGTGTATGTGTGTTTGTGTATGAATTATATTCCATTTATGTTACATGTAATAAGAAAATTTATATGACCACCCAGATTACTCACTGTGGCACTCCGGGTGGCTTAAGAAGTAAAACCCCATATACAAAACTCAATAAATCCTCACTCTCATGTATTTGATAATATGAATGTATAATTCTATGAGCTAGGGATTGTAAGTTTTTTTAAAAAGATAATTGAAAATAAAATAAAACAATCCCTTTAAGAAGTCCACATCTTTATAGCAGCATACCTCTTTGAGATTTTTAAAAAAGCTTATTGAAACTTTTATAAGAAATACAACACTTGTAAGCTTATAACATAAAGGCCATTGTATTTATAAAAAAGATATCAAGACCCAAAAGTAAAACATTGCATTAGCTCTTAAGGTTTCATGGTACTATGATTTCCATCTGGAATGGAATTAAGTGGTTGAGAAAAGTAGCCAAAAGTAACTGGCCACTTAGCAGACCCAATAGGATGTTCTTGCTTGCTAGCAGCCATGCTACTGTCCTATGGATAATTTGAATGAGCATGTCTCGTGGTACCTGCTTAAAAATATAGACCACTCTTTTGAATCATTTGGATTACTGATGGATCAATGGGTGCCACCTTGTGTGCTTAGATACTCTAGTGAACTACGTTTCAATAATTTTAGAACTCTTATGCAAAAGAGTCATTTAGGGGACGCCAGAGGGAACTGTTAATTTAAAACAATGTAATACTCATGTAAATACATATTTTCAAAACCAGATGTGTATGAGAGATAGATTTTTAGATATTATTATGAACTGTTAAGGTAAATGACTCATGTCAAATGGGAAGAATATGTGCACAAATACTTAATTGTGGGAAAATAGCATTTAAGCTGCTAACGTATGCAGATTTATTTGAGAGTACAACAGAGAAGAAAGAAAACTGTGGCAATTCCAGATGAGGCTGAACAATATCCTTCAGCATCCTGTACCTTTGTTGTAAGGATGCTGGGATCTTTAACTCAGTAACATCTAGAATCCTATACCATCACTAACCTTATCTTTGTTCCACACTGGTTTGATATTGGATGGACATTGCGAATGAGCCCATTCAAGAGGTTTCTCTGGAAATTGGTTGGAATGTTTAATTAGACTAATCAATTACCTGGTTCAGTACTTATGAATTAACATTGGGCCTTCATTCTTCCTTAAAACTCTAATGTGATGAAGATACAATTGGGATTATTTTTGTTTTTGTTTTCAGCCAATCGTAAAGATGGATCATATATTTATCATTATATAAAGAGCAGTACACACTGATGTTAGTTTTAATTATGGAATGTATAAATATACTAAACTCAAAATAACCATGTATAAGAACCTGTACAGTTATATTGCTAGGGAAGGGGGCAAGAAAAATAAAAACATATATAATCTTTATTCTTTCATCAAGAAGAAAATTTATGTGGTCACTAGGAATCAATAATGACTTGATGGGACATAACTGAGTCACTTGACAGGGAGATAGATGGCATATACATTTCATTAATAAATCTATCTATCTCTGTCTGTCTGTCCGTCCGTCCGTCCGTCCGTCCGTCCGTCCGTCCGTCCGTCCATCCATCTATCTATCCATCCAGCTAGCTATCTTCCTTCCTCAGCTATTCTTGGTAATGCTGGTATAGTCTTTGGGATTTGTATCCAAATGACAGATTAGAAAATGATTCCAAACCCAATCAGCAATGCCAAATTATTTTTCAGGGTATTTTTCAGGATAAACATGGTGAAAACTTAGATTTATTAATTTCCTCTCCAGAACTTTTGATCTTTATGGCTATAACGACAGATGGGAAGCACTACTGTTTTTAGCATTATTGCTGTTATCTGGAAATGCTGCTTGGTTATTTAGTCAACTGTTATAATCTACTTAGGAAGTACTTCTTCCTGCATTTAGTAGGAGTAAGTCTCATTAAACTCAATGTGATTTAATTTTGATCAGCTATGTAGAGGAATGCATTGTTAAAAGTAGCATTTTACTTAAAAAAGAAACCTATGAGTATACACTCTCTCTTCAGATCTGAAAGAATTTTCTTGAATATTTGTGCATACAGATGGGAAAAATGTTCTCTATTCTTGCATTTATACACACACACACACACACACACACACACACACAATTTATATATATAATATACGCAGGAGAAGATAGATAGATAGATAGATAGATAGATAGATAGATAGATAGATAGATAGATAGATAGATAGATAGATAGA
>JANHFL010001641.1:71696-89893 GCA_032468155.1 Oxyrhabdium leporinum | reverse complement strand
GCTAATAAATATATACAAGCAGATACCTTTAAAAACTAAACAGTGCACATTATGTAAAATTGATACAATGTAGGCAAAGTCCTGTTTCAATGAAAAAGTTTAAGCACAATTCTTTTATCATTAAAAATAAAGTAGAGGTAAAACTGTTTCTTTGGGCAGAAGTGTAATGTTTACTTGCTGTGGAACTGTTTTAAATTTAAATAAACCTCACATCAATCTTTATATATTTTTTCAGCAACATGTATCATTTAACCCCATTACAGTGTCTGTTGACTATTATGAAGATACTTTCTTGATTGACATACAGAGATTTAAAAAAAGTTTTTTTAAAAAACCACCATTAACAATGCAAATGCATTGTTATCCCATCCTAAGTCTAAAGAAAGTTTAGTGGGTTTTTTTTCTTCTTATTTAGTAAATTAATACTATTCCACCCTCTAGCTCTTTATTTCTGAACTGTTATAACACCAAGCCTCATTTTAAAGAGGTCAAGCCCCCACGTGACGATTTGTTGTTCATGAATCTACTTTTGAGCCAATTTGTGTGTTCGTGTGCAATCAGAAGTGACTTGGATAATAATCATCTGTCTCTGATATGAAGACTTCCTCTATCTGGCTACCATGAATCAGGCTGATTCCAAGTGAATGAGATTTTAATCACCTGTCACTACCAGCGGCACTTCCTCTATATTTATGATAATTTTTTTTGTCTTTTTATTGAAATCAGTGTTGACTGAATCAAGTAATCCTGATTAGCAATCTCACTGTATCCAGTCAAGAGTGAAATGCATCAGAGCATTACTGGTACACTGAACAATACCGAGATTGGAAAGAAGGAGAAAGAAAATGAAAAGAAAGAATACAGTAGTACAAAACAAGCTTGTCTTAATTATAGACACGCACACACAAACGCAAAGGACTTTAGAACTAGGATTATAGACCACCTATGGCTATTTTTGAATGTTTTACAAATCACAACTTTAATCAATTACAGGACTTCAATACCAGTGTTAATCTGTATATTTTATAACAAGTATATAGATGCCACGTTTGATTTCCTTGGTAATTTTAAATGATCTAATAATATTTTAGGATATTATATAATATTATTCCTAAAATAATGCTCATTGTGCATGCCAGACAACTTGTAAAAAGATCAAACAAATTCTGATAATTTAGTAAAATTGGTTAATTTAAAAGTTCAAATTAAAATGCTTTACAATTATGCATCTTAAGAATGTTCGGCTGAACTTCTTGGCTAAATATATATATAGGATATTTCTGGAAAGAAAACAAGAATATACATGGATTGGTTCTGATCATGTTTTTCTTCTAGATTATTACAAGACCATTCCTAATTACATATTATGAAAAAGAGCTAATATGATTTTGGATCAAAAGTATTCCAGAGAATAGTTTTGCCTGGTTACCCAACACAAAATTGAAAACAATTGGAGCTCGTATGATCAAGGTTAAAATATATTATGTAGTATTTGCTGAAGAATGACAGAGTACTTGGCACTATGTTGTACTAAGAGAAAGACACAATTCTTGCCTGAAGGACTTAGCTAAATTAGACTAAAGCCAGAGTTAGGAAAGTCTGTCTTTCAGACTAAGACAGACCAAGAAAACTAAATGAATAACATCAAAGTTCTAGATCAGTATTTCCAACATAAGAAGTAAACTTTAGCAAAGCAATCACTGTTACAATACCAATCTATACGAGATACATATACTTAACCGATATTACAAAGAAGACAGTGTCTTTAGAGATTAAAAAATAGACTTCTCAAGTCCAGAGAAAAGGAATCAGAAAGGGAGTGTAGGTATACTGTATGTGTACACTGATATGTATACACTAACAAGTTTGAAATTCTCTGTTTTATGGATGGACAACCTTTCTCCTACTTTGCCTCACAATTTATGGAATGCATTCTCCCTCGGTTGCATCCAGTTTCTAATCTCCTGGCATTTAGAAAAGCTGAAAATAAATCTTTTTCAACAAGCTTTTAATTGTTAATTAACTTTCATATTTGCATTAATTTATGTTTTTAATATTTGTTTATTGTTTATTTTTAATTTCATTAACTGCCTTGAGCCTTTGCTTGAGAAAACTGCAGTATAAATAGAATAAGCAAACTAAAAAATACATCCCATATAAGCAATCAATTCAGACTTCGAACAAGAACAATCAGTCCTAGGAGACAGATAAATGCAGAGACAGACACTGGATCACAGAAAGAGAGAAGGAAAAAGAGGTGACAGAATGGGTGGCCTCATAATTTTTGGATCAAACTCTGTCCACTTGCTCCTTTGGCCCATTGTTAGCTACCTTCTTACCTAACTCTAAATGGAACACTGCTATTTATAGAAAATGAACATTTCTTTCATGCTCTTCAGCATGGATGGGCACCTTGCAAACAACTGCAGGCAAAAACTATAATAGCTGGTAATAGCAACTTACTGTGAAAATTGGCAGGAAAGATTTGGGTTTTGGATAAGAGAGTAAGCTTTTTGTTCTTTACACATTGAAAGCAATGCAGTGGGGTGGGGAAGGGTCCAGCAAAAGAGAGATTGCCTACAGAAAGTGCTTGTTTTTTAAATCCCTCTCACCACATAAAGAGAAAGGGATTTCAAGAGCATAGCTTTTTGCATAGTGTGCTCCCAGCTCCCAGCCCTGGGCTATGTTGTGATCGCATTATTTTTGATGTATAGAATAGCAAGCAGTTTATTTTCTTTCTATCTCTTCCTTTCTAAGTTCTTCACTTTGTGAGAGAGGGAGAAATGGTCAGGCAAAGGAGAGATTGCCTACAAAAATCATTTGTTTTTTCCCATTTCCACCCTGTACCAGGAGCTGAGTGTTTGGAGAGAAAGAAATTTCAAGAGAGTATTATAAGCTATTTGCATAATGCACCCCCCCACCCCCCCACCCCGATTCCTAGCCTTGAGCTGCAAAATGATTTCATTGTTTTTGATGTGTATAAAAGAGTAAATAGGCACTTGAGTATTCCAAATGAAAGGGAATTTAGAAAGAGAACAAAAGTCTTATGTCTATCCAGCCAGCATAGTTGCAATCTTGTGATTTCCCACTCAGTGACTGTTTTACTTAGCAGTGGAGTGAAGATTACTTGTATCTAAATAGTATTAAATTTAAGGCATTTTAAAGCCAATTTGGAAATGAACTCTATATGTTGTAAAATCTTAATTTTGGTTTTATTTTTTATTTAACATTCTTTATATATTCAATCAAAAAAGCAATCTTTATAAAAAATAAAAAAAATAATAGAAAAAATTAAAATTAAAATTAAAAATTAATAGAATTCAAAAAAGAAAAAGAAAGAAAAGAAACTTCTGTTTTATTCAAATCAATAGCATTTAAGTAGTCATCTGTATTGTACTCTTACCTTGCTTTTTCCCTCTAACAATTTTTCATAATAATATTGAGTAATTTGTAAGAATACAAATTAAGAAAGTAAAAGGAGAAAAAAATGAAAAATATGTTTTAACCCAAGGCTATCACTTTATTAAAATGAAATTAATTTAGAGACTAAATGCATTTTTTTCAAAGCCACAAATTCAGCAGCTGTATGCTGGGATTGAGAAAATAACAGACATTCTTCAAATTTCATTTAACTTCACTAGAACCTTTGAAGCAAGTAGGAATATTAAGAGTTCTTATGTAACCCTTTAGAATGACACTTGTACAAAAACATTACTTCTTTGTTCTTTGGATAAGATCTGCCTATAGCAGCTAGTGTGATTCTGCTAAGGCACAGGTGTCCAACTTGCGGTGTCACGTTGCCATCATGTGACGTATTGTGACGTTTTTCCCTTCATGGAGCTGGGGTGGGTGTGGCCTGTGTGTGATGCATCTGGCCCGAGGGCCGCCAATTTGACACCCCTGTAAGGAATTTCTATGGGATTCTATATATTATTATTATTATTAATTTAATTGGGTTCTGTTGAATATGTTGAATCTTGATTTATCTGAATAGTTACTCTATGGTTGTCTGTATGAAAAACTAGCATCACTGGCATTTTCTTTTGGACTGGATGTTTCTCAGGTCAAGGGGATCAGGATGTGAAACAAATCCCAGAACAAATGCTGATATTTTAAAATATCATCTAACTAATTTTTGGCAGCAATGAATTCAGATTCGTAACTAGCTGCTACATGAATTTAATTGATTGAAGAGAATTTTTCTTTCAGGTGCACATGCTGCCATGCCAAATGAGGTAATATAATGTTTGTTTTTATATTTCTATCCTATCCTTTATTTGTGGACATGCAGAACTTTGCAAGACACTAAAGCAGTAACCAGATTCTGGATGGCTTACTTTCAGTAGAGTGCAATTTAACACCATGGAATTGTAGTAGCTACTCAGTGTAGCTACAGTAAGTGGTGACAGCAGCAATTTTGAATAAAATATGATAGAGATCAGAACCAAGTATTGGTAATGTTTGTCACTTAAACCAGAAGTAACTCTCTGTATAAGATACTTCAATTAATACATGAAACTAAGCATTATTTTTTGTTTCATATTTTGTGATAATGGCATGTTTACCTTTCTATTCAAATTTTTCAGATGTCTGGTCTGCAGTCCTTATAACACATAAGATTCTATTTCTTTATAGATAGAACTTATCTCTCTATTGTAGGTTTCTTTAACTGCAGGCTTGGGGTAGTGAAATCTGAAGTCTTGTTTTAGGGGACTCTCTGACTGCTGAGAGGATATTAGCATCTCCCCTTTCTGTAGAGGCAAAATATGTTTGAGGAAAAGACAAAGGGATAGTTGTGGTTAACTATGTTCCATACTTCTGTCCTCCTTTAGACTGGAAAAATTGTGAACCAATCTGTAAAATGGGGGTTGGGGGGAATTATTTATTTTTTTATCCCACCTTTATTATTTTTATAAATAATCCAAGGTAGAAAACATGCATGATACTTCTTCCTTCTCCTCCTCCTATTTTCCCCATAACAACCACCATCCTGGGGAATGGATTGGGTTGAGGCAGTGTGCCTGGCCCAGAGCCATCTGAATAGATTTAAAAATTATTTATTTTAATTATGATATATTTTAAAAAGAAACACGGATCAAACCCTTTCAGAGGCTTTCTTTAATAGAGTTTTGTAAGGTTGATGTTTTCTATTTGGTAAGAAAATATATCAAATATAACAAATACACAATGGGTTTGGGTATGTTTTAATTAATTTTGCAAGTCTGTGTATAGTTTTGTGTTTCTTTGGAGAGGTTTGGGAGGCATCTGATATAGTTTGACATTTGAAGACCCTGGCTTATTGATCTGTGCCATAATACTTCTTAAGTTCCCAACTATTTTGCTTGCCATATTCTCCTATTATTTATTAACATATATTTAGATGTAATCCACCAATGCACGTCTGTTTCATTTAAATCAATAGCATTTAAGTAGTTATCCGTATTGAACTCTTACCTTGCTTTCTCCCTCTTAACAGTTTTTCATAATAATATTGAATTTGGACAGTCTTTAATCCAAGCATGCATTGAAGCTACAAATTTCTTTTCAATTTGTTATGCTATCATGGCTACTTATATTGGTTGGACTGAAACTGGAATAAATTTCAAATCACCCAGTCAGACATCAAGCTTACAGTCTGAGACTTGCTAGTTCTTGCCGTTAATATTATCCCCCAGATGTCATTTTTAGGTTAGCATCATTGAACAAGAATTTAAAAACAGATTCAGAAAATTGGCCTGCAATGTAGAGAAACAGATGCTTGGCAAATTATTGGTGAACTTTCATAGAAATGACAAGTAACTAACATGGCAATTAAATTATTAAGTTGATTTCTGCAAATCAGGATTATCTGTTATCTATACACATTTTATAACTTAAACATAGTAAGTATACAGGTAGTCCTCAACTTACAGCAGTTCATTTAGTGACCGCTGTGATGGCAGTGAAAATAGTGACTTATGGCCGTTTTTCACAGTTATGATCATTGTAGCATCCCCATGGTCAGTGATCAAAATTCAGATGCTTGGCAACTGACACATATTTATGACGGTTGCAGTGTTCAGGATCTTCTGACAAGCAAAGTCAATGGAGAACTCAGATTCACTTAACAACCATGTTACTAATTTAACAACTGCAGTGCTTTATTTAACAAATATGGCAAGAAAAAATAGGACAAATTCACTTAACAAATTTCTCACTTAACAACATAAATTTTGAGCTGAATTGTGGTCGTACATTGAAGACTACCTATACTGTATCTTCATTAATGTCTTCATATTTTGCTCTGATTTTTATAATATCACATTGTTTTTTTAATGACAACCAGTATCTTTTCCTTATGTAGTTTTGGAATGATTATGTAAAAATTATCTTCCTTATGAGTCCCCATTGTTATTTGCATACTGGGAAGCTACTTAGAAAACCTATAATTGAGTCCCCTAAGCACGTCTTAAGTTACCACAGGTACATTTTGCATCTCATGTTTTTACAGTTCTGTACTTTTGTATTCTGACAATCTAATCTGATGGTCTTTCTTGTATGATGCATTTTTTATATTGCAGTTTAATTTTAATTATGTTGGCCAATAAAATGTATCAAATAGTTTGGTATCATCATGGAAACTTCCCATGCATTTTGCAATCCTTATTTTTTTTTCTTCATCCTTTTATGATCTGCATAATTATTGGATTTTTTTTACTGGTTTTCTTTTGAAGTATTTTTCATATTCATGCTTTGTTTGATACTTATCCAAGTTATATGGATTTAATCTCTTTTAATCCTTCCTTATAATGCAATTCATCCATTACCTTTCCCCAGTTGTTTGGAATCTTTGAATTTTCTCACTGCTGTTCCAAAATAATTGCTAGTTTTACAGCTGATTTCCTTGCTAACTCCCTACAACTGATATCATTGATTTGAGATTATACACTATGTTTAATATTATTTCTTTTGAAGGATTATTTTACTAAATTCTACTCCTTGCCACTTCTAGAGCCTTTATATTAGTTTAGTATTGTGTTGATATTATTTATTATTTATTGTATGTGTGTGAGAATATGTAATCTCTACATGGGTGGGTCATCTACAGTTTTGGTTCTAGATAGTTACAGACATTAGTACCACTTTTATATTTGGAGATATCAAGTACAGCACTATGTAATTGGGGGCTATATACAAGAATATCAGTATCAAATCTTCATTTCAGCCAATGACCAGTCCATAAAACATTTGGATGTATAAAATTGACATGGATTACCTAGTTTTAAGTAACAGATTTTTCAGTCAAACTGCTGTGCATCTTACATATTAGATGACAGAATTCGTCAATATATGAGGAAATGGAGTTTTTTTAATTTGAGAGTAAGAGATTTAAACAGAACTGATCAGATTGGCCAGGTTATTTAATTAGGTGTGGAGTTAGCAACTCATGGAGAGTGTTGGCATAAAATGACAACACAGTAAGGCATATTTGGAGATATTTATGACTCCTTCACCATGTGAGCAGAGTCTGGATTTAATGGAATATATCTCCGGTCTAAAAATGCTGACAGAAGTCCATTGAACCATGCTAAGTTTAGGGATGTCCTGAATTTTAAAACAGGGCTTTGGTTTAAATATGTAGCAGGTCTCTAAGGAGTGCAAGGCATTCTAAAAATTAGTCTTTGTGGACAGACATCAAGTCTGTTTGAATAGTGATATCCTTGAAACATTGCTTAATTGTCTCTGCTGTATGTTCTGGTACCAACATGCACCCTTGGGTTAAGGCAAAAAAAATATATATCCAGTTTTTCATATATCACCAGAGCTCCTAGGAGGAAACGAATTTATCGGAAGGGACTTGAGGAGTTAGATTGTCCAGAGAGAAGAGTAGTTTAGTCCATTATAGGAAAATATGTTCCCAGACACTAAATCCAGCCTTACAAGGTATAAATGCCACCTTTGTAATGTAGCAATACCACTTAGTAATAGCAATAGCATTTAGACATATACTGCTTCATAATGCTTTACAGCCCTCTCTAAACAGTTTACACTACAGAGTCAGCATATTGCCCCCAACAATCAGGGTCCTCATTTTACTGACCTTGGAAAGATGGAAGGTTGAGTCCAGCTTGATCCAGACTGGATCGAACTCCTGACTGTGGGCAGATTCAGCCTGCAATATTGCAATTCTAAACACTGCGTCACACGGCAATGTAAAATCACATTTGAGACACAGCATGGGACTTGGAATAAGATCCTAAGAAACCTGTTCTGTACCCTTTCCAGTGAGACAGAAGACCTGAATGAGGCTATCTGTGCATGAAATAATAATTGAAAATCTTGTCTAGAATTCTCAGCAAGTGGGAACTAAAAATAACTATGGCTGCACAATAAGTGTTGTTGATGATATGAGTTGACAGATATGTTTGTTACTTCATATCTTACATTTTAGGCATATTAAATATTTTACCATCATTTAAAAATAAATAGGGGTTAAGATATATTTTCTTTTAAAATTATACCAAAGTAGAACAAAATGCAGTGTTATGCTCCAACTGAAATACTGAATGTACAAAATATATTTCTTAAAGGTACATACTCTAGCATGTGTACCTTAAAATTGCAAGGTCAGTATTTTTACCTTTTTCAGAACACAAACTCTGTGTGTTTCAGAAGTTGTTAACACGTGTCCTGGATCCTAAAATAAGCTGTAGATTATATTAGTTTATATAAACAGGTGCATGGAAGATTTGAGAACAAGACCGTTTTGGTTACCATCTTTGGGGGCATTGAAGTTAAGTGGCAAAAAAATTAATACAGTACCTGTATCTTACTGTTTATCGGCAAGGCATTAGTTAAAAGTCTGAAGAGGAATAGTTACCATCCAAGCCTTCAGCTGAAGCTATATATGAAGCTTTGGGGTTTTTTGGGGTGCGTGGGTGGGAGGTGTTGTTTCTGAATTATAGATATTTTCATCAAGTTCTTCACTATATTATTGTACATTGATGAGTAAACCTGTGTGTATATGTTTTCCTTTCTCTGCTTATATACCTTAAACTTTTGACTAGATTATTAAGATTCCTAAAAAGTAATCTAGAAATCTAGATTGTTTTTTTGCTAAATTATTCTTAAAATCTAAAAGCAACCTAGAACTAAGAAGAAATTTCCTGGCAGTTACAACAATGAATCAGTGGAACAACTTGCCTCCAGAAGTTGTGAATTCTCCAACACTGAAAGTTTTTAAGAAGAGATTGGATAACCATTTGTCTGAAATGGTATAGGGTTTCCTGCCTGAGCAGGGGGTTGGACTACAAGACTTCCAAAATTCTCTCCAACTTTGTTAATCTATATTCTAATCCAAAACAGGAGAATAAAACTCCTCTTTACTATCCCTGCCAAGTATTTCAGATGATATTGCATTAAAAAGTTCAGGTTTGAACTCTTAATCAAAGACTTCGGAAAATGATTATATGTAACCAAAATTAGGTTTCCCTGCCTCATATATATCAGCTATGAAATGATGATGATAGTGTTTCTAATCCTGCTATGTACTTATGTAGTCAAATAATATTGCCAGCTCATAATTATGGCTTCCTGAAAAATTCTTCTGATGTATAGTTAAAACTTCAAGTGCTCTTTCCAGTCTCTTAAACTGTATGGATTCCTTAAATTGCTATTATAATACAATTATGCATTTTTAGGCTGAGCAGAGGAGTGAACCTAAATTTTAAGCTTAGTGCTTATATAACAAAGTGAGAAGAAGCAGCCTTTTTAAAAAAAATAAATAAATACTCTTCCCCAGAATGTGATACTTAATTCCATTAAGAGTATTTATTTATTTTTTTAAAAAAGGCTGCTTCTTCTCACTTTGTTATATAAGCACTAAGCTTAAAATTTAGGTTCTTAATATTTCTACATCCATTTCCTCCTCTTTAGAAAACATCCCAAATATACAAATTAATCTACCTGCTATTCTACTTCATTTTGCCTATCAGACATAATTACTTTGGTCTTTTATGCATTTATTTTCAGATCCTTACTCCTAGCTACATTGTACATTCTGTCTAACATTCACTGAAAATCATTCAGGTTCATAGACAACAATACAGCTATGCCTGCATATAAAAGACACACATTCATGCCCTTAATCAATATACCTCTGTCATTACTAAAAGCATTCCTTATACATTTATTTATAAACACCTTTAAAAAAGCAAAGAGGAATATCTCCTATCATTGTCTGAATCCCCTGCTAGTTGTTGAATCATTCACTAAGTGTTCCATTTATTCTGAACTTCATTTATTTAAATCACATTTCCTACTATTCCACATAGAAAAGGGGTGTCAAACTCACAGCATCATGGCGGCATCACATGATGTATCGTGACTTTTCCCCCATTCATTGAAGTGGGTGTGGGTGTGGCCAGCGCGTGACGCATCTGGCCCACAGGCCGCAGGTTTGACAGCCCTTATATAGAATAGTGCGTATTGACCATTAATTCATTTATTTGTACTAAATCTTATAGTGAAGCCAGTGTCCCTTTCTTTAATTGTATAAATCTTGCATAATTTTTCTTTCAACAACACCTGAGGTACTTTGTAAGATTAAATATGGGAATATAGGAAGCTGTGCATTGGACCATTTTGTCTTCTGTTCTTTTTTCCAGTGTTGTTCCTTTCAACTTCACTGTGCCTTGGCCCAGTCCCACCTTCACAAAACAAAGTGGCAAGCAAAATTAAATATCCATGACTGGTAGATAAGAGGTATGATAAGTTACTTGGAAGATTAGATCAGTTTATTTTCGTCTGATGACAATGAAATGCCTGTGTGTGATAGGCTAAGTGTAAATATTGCTTATGAAAAATAATAAGATTGGTTCTTGATTTACATTAAAAAAACCCTCCTTTAATTCAATTTATTTAATAGAGACATTGACTCAGAATAGAAAGTAACTATCTTGTTTATGTACTATTAAGTTAACAACTAGCTTTGTGATTATTTAAGAAAAAGCTTTATTTGTATTTCCAAAAATATATACCTGATTTCAATTAAAATAAAATAAAGTTTTAATATTTTATAAGAAGTTAAAATATTTAATATGTAAATATATTATATTAAAATATAACCTTTTTTAAAAAAAATCTGTTTTTTAAAAAAATGTGATATTGCTTTTTTTTGGCTGGAAATTACTGTCCAGTGATTCAGAAGATGCTTTTTCCAGTGTTCCCGGAATCCTTGTTTGGTCTTGGAATCTCATGTATAAGATCCATGTTTTCTACCATAGAGGCCTGGTTATTCAGTCCTGAATATGCAAAAGTCAATAGCAATTTTAGATGGTATAATATTCCATTAACTTATATTGTGTTCTATACAATCAGATTTTTCTTTCTTTTCCAAGAGAAGTAAGCCCTCTGATTACACTAGAACTATACATGGAATTAGTGTTAGTTTTCAAATCCTAAAAAAGGACTATGCATATTAAAAAGTCTTGAAACTACTTTGGTGATTTATAGCTTCTGATGTTGACAGTGTGTATGTTAACTGAAATATTCTTTTAATTTTAATTATGCAGTGAGTCTACTGTATAATAAACCAAAGGCATTTTGCCATTACTGTGGTAATAAGAATATTTGGAATATACCTGCCTTTTGTATATTTGCTAGAATTGGAAATACACGTATGTATGTTATGTTGAACAGACACAACAGTCTGTTTTGTTGCATGTGCAGGCATGATGATATATATTTGTTAACAAACAGTATGTTTCCTGGTGCCTCATTGTTTTTAATATGAATGGTAAAATAATCCACTTGTTTCTTTTGCACATTTTAAAAATAATGTATATATTTTATTTTGTATCTTAGGTGAAGGAGTTTAGTATGTGAACTGGATATAACATTTTCTTCTTAATCATCTGGATCGGTCTATGGTCCAAAAGACTTGCATTTAATGCAGCTTGGCCTGTCCTTAACCACATGCTTGTAGTCACATGGAAGATGTAATGGATGACCCGGGGCAATCTCAGTACAGATGTAATGCAATTGCAGTGATATATTTTCTCATTCCTGGGCCCAAGGGAATTGTCACCAGGAATTTGCAGTTGTATCTAGTCACATTCTCTAAGTCACATGTTATGTCCCATGGCCTATTGTATCTTCATTGAAGGTGTAGGCTGCATCATCTGGAAGTATTTTGGATTATGTGAACTCAGTTATAGGAAACAAAGCAGCCATTTTTATGTATGGCAACCCATTGGCAATATATTCTTTCTTCTATTCTACTGCCTGTATTTGTCACCACCCTTTAGTCTTACCAGAGATAGGAAACTGGTGAATTTGATCCATCAGTAAGTGATCTCTTGCTCTACAGTTCAAACAGTAGTAACACACAACCATTAGCAATATAAAAGTGCAGAAATAACCAAGTAAGCCAACAAACCAAATTATGAGGAACAGTTTATTTAAGAAAGGCTGAAAAAAGATTACAAAGAAATTCGAAGGTACAGAATTATAAGTAAATAAAATAATAACAAAATAAGTAAATAAAATCCCAAACAGTGTTTCTTTTTGAAAAAGATGGAGGCCCCAAAAAGAGTTTTTGTGTGTAGGGGCTATATTTATCAATATCTACTGTGCTAAAAAATAAAAAGGATCTATTTATAGAACATTTATTATTGACTCATGTAAGTATAACAATAGATATTAACATATTGTTCATAAAAATCCAATATATTTTAACAAATAAAAAATAAACATGAGAGGAGTAACATTTGTTTAATACTTTTGCAAATATCTTCAATCTTCTGGCAAATAATTTTGATTTCACTGACGCTTGAGAGACTCTTGAGGCACCTCAGGTGTCCTTAGCACACACTTTAAGAAACACTGCTGCAGGAGGTTGGTCAAAGCTAGATCTATGTGTTAAGGTAGATTATTTTAACAAATAGAACCAGAGTTCTTTATTTAGAAGTATATTGTATATAGGTCTTACTTGGTTCAATAAATCAACCTTGGACAGCTAGGATTGAATAGTGAAGAACACCAAGGAAGATTTAAAGATATTTTGCTAGGATCCATGCTGTTGACACTGAAAGCTATTGTTCTGTTCAATGGACAATAGTGACAGGCAGAAGAAGGCCCTTTCAGTACAGGTGGATGAACATTCTTGTAAGCAGACCTATGTTTTTGCGAATATGTGCATAAAATACCATAGATAGAAAATGAAGCTACTATATAAATCAACCCTTACAAGTTTTAAAGCACTATCTGCATATATGCAGTAACTTGATAGATCTCTAATTCATTTTTTTTGTTCCTAGGACAATAAGCTGCATATGTGTGTACATTATTCTTGTGACTACATGGGCACAATCTTATGCAGCTTTAGAAAATATCATTCAGAGAACTGTTCTAGCATTCTAGAGTTCAATGTGAATATTGCAGCTTATAAAAATATAAGGATCTCTTAGTACTGAAATTTCATTTTCCTGGTCTTTCAGTGGAATATGGTGGTGAGTTGTCAGGATGAAGGTTCAGTTTTGTTGTGAAGTGTATGTGTAGGATGCAGACGTCCATCTGCATTCACTGACAGCCACCCAGTGTCTGAATTTCAGTCCAACCGGAAAAGATGTTGTTTGTCACTTAGTAGGCAAAGATGTTTTTGCCAGATCACCCAATCACTCTCTCTCTCCATGATAGGATAAAGCTTTAAAAGACTAGAGGCAGAACTCCAGGGAACAGAAGAAGTTATTGTACCTGAGCTGGGGAAACTAGTGGGGTGTATCAGAGGATTTTTTTTTTTGCTTCAGGAGGATTCTATTTAGGAAGGAATAAGTAACCAGGTTTGCCTACAGTAAGGAGAATTTTTATTTGTCTGTATGCTACTTCAATCTTATTGCCTCTTGTTCTTACCAGTTTGTACAAGGAAGGCATTATGTCTAATATCAGATTGTGTCTAAGAAGTTTTATTTTGTTTTTATTAACTTCTCGAGAGTTGAATACTAATTTGTAAATAAAATTTCCACCCTAGCTCATTGATTATAGTGGATAACATTGCATGCATTGTTGTAATTGAGTTTCATGTAGTGTATCATATATTTTAGGTAGTGAGATTGATTCCTCTCCTAAGTTGGGTAACGGGGGTGGGTGGGTAATGGGCTGAACTATCTCGTTACACAACTCTCTGCTACAAGGAAGTTGCATTAGAGAAGGAAGCCAATTTATTTTAAATAATGGGGCTGGGGAAAGATGGCAGCACTCAAAACCAAGCAGCTGTATTGCAACAGGTGGGATCAGAGTGAAAGACTTTGGGGGCTTTTGAGAGAGAACGTTTGAAACCTTCAGCCTTCTATCCTCCCAGCTCAGTTGAGCCCTTCCCCTTTTGCATATTGTACTTTAAAATGCTTTTTATTTTTATACCGCCCCGAGTCTTCGGAATGGGGCGGTATATAAATACAAAAATAAAATAAAAAATAAATAAAAAATTTTAGGGGGGAAAAATTACAGAACGCTATCTTGCTTGTTCTGTTAGCTATGGTAGAGAAAAGAAGCCGTGTGAGTGATTTTTTTTTTGAACAGGTTTCTATGCACGTTTGTGTATGAGAGTTATTTTAAAATGTGAATTCTAAAATTCATAATGTCTTTCTTTCTGAACCCTCCTATTATAGGTAGTAATATTTTTTATATTTCTTTGCATAATTTTCAACTTCCTCAATTACAGTGAAAAGGGGAAAATTGGCAAAACTGCCTAAGATATACCTTTCAGGTATAAGATTTTTTTTTTAAAAAAAACTATTCAGGTGAAATGCTGACATTCACGAAGCTAATTTATACCATTGCTTTTAAAATTATGGTCTACATTTTCTGAATATTATTAAGAAATAATATTCTCATATACTTTAATATCAACCGCATTTGCATTATTCCTGTTACCCATTCTGGCTGGATATCAAATCTAATGGTTTATACCGAAAATGGAAAGTAACTAAAAACTTTCTTGGGTTGAGCTAAACTCCTGTACATGTTACATGACAACAATAAGGAAGAGTTTTCTTATTGCCTTTTTCTATGACTTTTTAAAAAATTTCTGGATTAATTTATGGGTTGTTCTTGACTTGAAATTGTAATTGATTCTGGAATTACAGGTGTAAGTTGTTCTAATTGTTAAGCACCTGACTGCACACCTGCTTTTACGAATTTTTATACAGGGCGGATTCATTAGGTGAATCCATTGTCCACGATGAGCTTTTTTTGGCCAGAAACTGATGGTAAACACTGGTTTCCATTAAAACATAAATTATGGTCATATGATCACAAGACTCTGTAAATGGCTGTAAATGCAAATTACAATTATGTGACTGGGTGCAGTCATCAGAAGTTCAAATCCAGGTTGTAAGTAGCCCTGAAATGGTCCATCAGAACTTTGAATGGTTGCTAAGTGGGACTGTATATTCCTGAGATTTTTGGGTATTCTTCTATCCAAAAATTAAATGGCCCTATTCTTCTTAGATTTTTTATTTTTTGGATCAGCCAAAATTATAAAATGCTTCTACTTACTGAACAATGACTGAAATAGGAAATGCCATGGCCGAACAATCTAAAATGCTATCTTATTTGGGATTCTTACAACTCCATATTGCCTTTGTGTGTAATCTATGATTTCTGTGATTTAGAGACTCTTCTGTAATCCTATCATGCATACTACATCTGGGCACATATTACAAAACAAAACAAAGCCTTTGTCAAATGTGGGCAAATCAGGAAATCCAGGCAGTTCAAATGAATATAAAGGTTTATTGCAAGCTTAAGCTCTCTACAAGAATCTGAACTACTAATAGTCAAAACAAATTGGTGGTAGATAAGAGTCAATGGAATTCAAGGTGGGCTGAACTTAGATCTCTTGTGGGCACAAAGGGACTTCAGACTGATGACCTGTTCGATCCCTTGGGTTCAGTCTGGTCTTCTCCTACAGCCTTGTTCCAAGTTAGTCCTTTCTGTGTTAACATGTTGGCTTGTAATATGTACTCTACATTCCTATTGCACATTCTGTTTACAGATATCTCTTCCAAATGCATACTGTAATTTCAAATCTTTCTGTGTTCTTTACATTACATTTAATGTCACGCTATGAGACCAAAATAATGTTTTGGAAGACTAGGAGGTACACTCAGCTATTGAAAATGTTCCTAGTCCCTATCCTGATGCTTTATGATAGATGGTTGATTTGGCTTTTTTCAAGGACATTTTTTTAAGCTTAAAGATGGACTTCTGCATACATAATGCTGAACCTGAACAGATAAATGTGACACATAAAACAAAGAAATATGTTTGTGGTGATGACTCTTTTTGTTAACATGCAATATTTTTGTTTTGGACTTTTTTTCCTGCCATTTTCATACTTAACCACATATTTATTCAAGTTAATGTACATATCTGAAATCATTATGTATTTTCATTATCAGAGATGAGATATTATGACTGTTCTTTTTCAATGGAAATTTAAGGAAAATATTATGACAATTCAAATGTTTGGTATTTGAATTAATTATTAGTAGGTTCATCTTGCTTTTAAAATCCTTTAGTGTCTTAAAATGCATTCTGGTTTAGCAATACCTATAGCTTTATTTAGCTTATAATTAGCCAGAGAAATCTATTTTTTAATTATATTCTGTTATTTGGAAACCAGTGTTCTGTGCTTGCAAGAATAATCATTTTACAGTAGTTTCTTAAAAAATTTTTTAACTTCCTCAGGCTGTATAAGAAAAAATATTTTCATTTAGATTATTTTCAAATTTGCAGGCGTTCATGCTAGTTTTGGCCTTTTCCTTTTTAAACAATTCTTGTCTTCTTTGATAAGGTACAAGAGACATTCTCAGTGAGATCCTAAAAATAATAGTACTGTTCTGCTGCAAAACAACAGATTTCCTTTTGCCATGTTTTTGCATTAGGATTTCTGAGAAATCTATTTATTTGGGATGAGCCTTGGTGGCGCAGTGGTTAGAGTGCAGTACTGCAGGCTACTTATGCTGACTGTCAACTGCCTGCAATTTGGTAGTTCAAATCCCACCAGGCTGAAGGTTGATTCAGCCTTCCATCCTTCCGAGGTCGGTAAAATGAGTGCCCAGATTGTTGGGGCCAATATGCTGACTCTGTAAACCGCTTATAGAGGGCTGTAAAAGCACTGTAAAGCAATATATAAGTCTAAGTGCTTATTGCTATTGCTATTGTTTCTGAAAATAATTTCTGGGTAAATTTATGGTTGTGCAAGCATATACCTAGTAGCCAAAATTAAAATGTCATGCAGGTTTATAATTTAAACACTACAGATAGCCCTCGACTTACAACAATTCATTTAGTGACCTTTCAAAGTTAAAATGGCACTGAAAAAAGTGTCTTATGATCATTTTTCACACTTTTGACCATTGCAGCATCCCCATGGTCACATGATAAAAATTCGGATGCTTAGCAACTGACTCATATTTATGATGGTTGCAGTGCCTTGGGGTCATGTGATCAGCTTCTGCGACCTTCTGACAAGCAAAGTCAACGGGGAAGCCAGATTCACTTAACAGCCATGACTAACTTAACTGCAGTGATTCACTTAACAACTGTGGCAGGAAAGGTCATAAAATGGGGCAAGAACTCATTTAAGAAATATTTCACTTAGCAACAGAAATTTGGGCTCAGTTGTGGTTGTACATCGAGGGCTACCTGTATTACCTTTTTAGTGGCCTAGTTTAACATTGATTGATTGGTTTATTATGTGCATCAAGTCAGTGTTGATTCTGAGTTCTCATATAGATATCCATTCTCCAGGATTATCTGTTCTCCAAACCGGCCCTTCAGGTCTCTGAGGAATGCATCCCTGCTATAATCAAGTCCATTCACTTTGCTGCCAATTATCCTCTTTTTCTTTTTACTTCCACCTTTCCCAGCATTATAATCTTCTCTAGAGAACAATGCCTTCATGTAATGTAATAATTTGAGGCTGATCGTTGGGCCTGTAGTAATAACTCTGGATTGTTTTGTCTTATGAAACAGTTGTTTGTTTTCTTGGCTGTCCAGACTATTTTCAGAAATCTTTTCTACATCAAAGTTCAGAGGTATCAATCGTCTTTCTATCCTGCTTTTTAGAGTCCAATCTAATAATAATAATAATAATAATAATTTATTCGATTTGTATACCGCCCCTATTCCGCAGACTCGGGGCGGTTCACAAC
>JANHFL010001641.1:53954-68112 GCA_032468155.1 Oxyrhabdium leporinum | reverse complement strand
TTTCCAGCAATTACCCACAGATCACAATACTCTGGCAGCAACATAAATATAACAAAAACTAATTAACCCTATGAACAAAATCATTGGCTTTATTCCTGGCTGAATTTAAAATAGCTCGCATAAGGATAAAGACATCAATGTCATAGTAAGGTTCCTGAAGCCTTAATGTTATGAAAAAAAAAATTATGGAGGAGACAATCTATCAAATAAAGACAAGAAAGACCAGGTCTAAATTCAGAGGCTGAGACTAATAAAATGCTAGAACAATTATTATGAGCATTTTGGCTATGACATTACAGATACACTGGGCTAGTATAGTTGAGATGTACTTACTCTGAAGAACACTCATACTCTTGCATCTGAAAACAAGAGCAATAAAATACCATCTTAAAAGGAACAATGAGAGACCTGTATAATTCTGAGCAGAATACATACTTTTTTTCCTATGAGAAAATTGCTACTAATTTTACAAAGAAAACACTACTATTGGCACAGTCATATATCAAAACTACTTACAGTCACAAAGCATATGTATATGTAGCCATTTGATCATGTGGAATGGGGATGTCTATGGAGATTCTCAGTCATCCAGGTCATGGTTGACCCAAAAGTGCTTTTTTCAAAAGGCAACTGGACTTTCTTTGTTTTTCCTTGAAGTCGTTTCACTTCTCATCCAAAAAGCTTCTTCAGTTCTGACTGAACTGTGGCTAATGGAAGGATTGGAATGGGTAATCATTTCTCCCCATTCCTCTGACGGCATCATTATGTATACAATCCTAGAGCATGTTTCTCAACCTTGGCACCTTGAAGATATGGGGACTTCAGTTTCCAAAATTCCTATCTTAAAATAATACAGTGCAATAACCCATATTAAATTTTATACAAACTGGTGATGATAATATAATGCCCTGGCCCAAAATAGCTCCAAATCAGGACCTATTTTAATTTCCAGAGTAAATAAATTAGCATTTAAATACAGTACATATTTGATGAATAGATAAAAAGGAAGGCAATTGAAATTCCATCCAAAAAGAAAGACTGACAATGGAAACAATAGTTTTTCTAACAAGTTAATAGAATATCTCTGTGCAAAGACTATGTGTGTATGCGTGTGTGTGTGTGTGTATTCTAAATTAAATAATAGCTACAAAGCAAGAGATCTAGAGGGATTTTTGTTTTGTCTCCTATAGGGATATTATCAATATAAGGTCATCACTGTCTCCATATTCTTAAACCTAAAATTGAATATGTTGACTTTGTTAATATCTCAATTTAAACGGTTTCCTTAAAATCTTTTTTCTTACTAGTGCCCTAAACAATGACTTAAATCCAAATTTCTGCCCATTTTACTATTCTGGATGTACGCCAAGCTGAACTTTTTCTTCCTGCCTTATAAAGTTCTTTTAGCATTTCCCTTATTCTGTATCACTTTTCATTCCATTTTACAATGGTGTGAACCATGTTTTTTGTTGTTGTTGACATTGATTGATTTTTTGTAAAACTCAGATTTCATGCTGGCCTCCTGTCTCCTGACCTTTCTTGACCTGTACTACTTTTGACTTGTCTTTATTTCTTTGGATACTGTTGTCTATCTTCCTCACTAACTCACCATGCCCCTGGCCAGTTTCTCCAAAGCAGTAACTGTCTTCTTAGAACATTTAAACACTGACCTCACAACTTGCTATCCCCAATAAGGTGATCACTCTTTCCCTTCTTTTCTTTCTTGATAGCTCTGGTACAAACACAGCTGCGCTTGTGGGGGAAGTAATAAGTTTAACCATCTGTCACTTACAATATAGAAAAGCAATTCACGGGGGAGTATAATTTAAAGATATTGATCTTTAGCAAGGCTGGTGAATCTGTAATATCCCATATATTGCCAAAATGAAATGCCCAGTATTTCTTACCAGTGGACATGCTATATGTGGGTCTTCTCAAAGCAGGACCTTCTCAGGAAATGAAGGAAGCAATTATTCTGGTCCTGCATATGGAGCATGACATGTCCAAAGTATGGTCCAACATTCAGGAAATGACAGTGGACAGTTAAGCGCAAGGCTTCAGTAGGTAAGTTGCTTTTATTGCAGTTATAAACTATAATAATGGAGTTGAAGAAGCTTCTTGGATGAGAAGTGAAACGTCTTCAAAGAAAAACCAGAAAGTCCAGTTGCCTCTTGAAAAAGCACCATTAGGACATTTCCAAGCTATCTCTAATTGTTTTTGTTATCTTGAACGAGTCCCTTCAAATCCTTCTGTGTGCTACTAGGCATGTTATTTATTTACCTAATTCAATTTATATGGCCACCCATTGATTTCAGAAATTATGTCTGGCAAACAAAATAAAAATGGAGAGTTGCATTAAAACAAACCTCTTTCTAGGAAACACAACTTTCTGTTCATAACTACTAACGGAGCATGTCCAAATAATTTACGTGGTATATCATCTGAGCTAAATACAATTGTGTGCACATACAGCTTCATTTCAACATCATGTAACCACAGTATCGTTCACCAAGTTTTGCTAAAAGAAAAAAAGAAAAAGACCTGAAACAATTTTGATTGACTGAATGGTTGTGTAATGTTGTCAGTGAACGCTGGGGCTTAATATGGAACAGGTTTAACGGCATGATGTAATTTAATGTGTAAGGCAGTGACTACCATGAAGCGGTTGAAGTAGTCCTGCTGTGCATGTGACGAAAGGGGGGAAACCAGTGAGAGTAAGTGTTAAATTAAAACAAAAAAGCACAAATAGATCCCATAGATGGTACCCGATGTTTTGTTATCTTTATGTTGTTTTCTTTGCATGCTTGTTAAAAAGTGGAGTCAGAGTGTCTGTGAGAGAACCCTAAGAAGTTCTTTCTAATCAGCCCGGGAATGTTTCTGTCAGGCACAAGAAAAATGCTCAGCTTGAACAACGTTGCATTTTTTCCCCCCAAGAAACACATTTGTTTAAAGATTGGCCTGTCAATTTGTGAATCAACATTTCAGCTTTTTGCTCAGACATCATGCTTTTGCCTTTTTTCCCCCCAAGAATGGGAAATAATACAAAGCTGCTATTTGTTGTTTGAAGGAAGTAAACTTCATCAGGTCGACTTAGATGTGTGCTTCAAATGTCACTCAGTACAGCTTTCTTGTAATGAAATGCTGCATACAGATTTCTCCTTTTAGGCTCAAGGGGATTAGGCCCAGTAAAAGAAAAAATCAGTCTTCCTTGCTGTGGTGCATCAGAGTGAGAAGTTTAAAATCCACAATTTATTCAAATATTGATATTTCTACTTGTCAGAAGAGAGGGGCCTTGAAATTTCCACTGAGCACCGTTGTCAGAAGAATTGCAAGAAATGTGTCAGATAATTCATAAGTGGAGTTCACTACTATGAAATCTTTTGGGAACAGCATATGTGTGTGTGTTCACACACATATATACATATACGTATATATATATGTACACACACTCACTTTTCCAGCATGTGAAACAAATGCTCAATTTGGCCAAGGTATTTTTTTAAAACAGCTTGCGGCTTCTAGAGGAGCCCACAATGCATGAAAAATGTTTTGAGTTCTGCTTTGTAGACAAGAGATATGTTTGTTATTTTTTTCCCTCAGAGACCTTCCATTTCCCATCCTGCAGTAGCCAATCAGAAAACATCTGTTTACAAGGCTTTGTAAGCAACCCTGGTTTCTACATGTGGTTTGCATTAAGGCCTTAAAAAGCTGTGAAGACTAGGGTAATGATGTAAGCCCTAGTGTAAATTCCAAACTGTTGATAGAAGTGAAGGAGGTTTTAAAAACATTTTAACCCCACCATGTGTTGAAGTCATCTACTTTATTTGGAGAAAGAAGGAACAGAACATGGAAATAATAATCCCAAAACTGGCAACATTTAGAATATTTCAAGTTTCTTTTGGTACTCCCTTTCAAAAAAATAAGTAAATAGCTTGATTGTATAATAAGGCATGCAACCAAAGTGCAATGTTTTCTTTAGTTAAATGTTAAATAATATTTTCTTTAAGTTAAGACCTTTGCAGTTGGTCACTGCAATATTGTAGTATAACAATAAGTGGTATCAGAATGTACTGAAACAAGAGCAGAATGTATAAAAATGCCAACACTTTCTCAAAGGTAGCATTGCAATGCATGTAGTCTGTACTTGCCATTCACTTTACAACCCTGGTGTAATGACTTTGAGTTCTTAAATGTTATAGTTTCTTGACTTTACAAGTTTTGTAGGCAATGAAATTACAATAATTACATGGGATGCTCTGAATTCAAACCACACCTATGAATTTAGCAGGAATTTAGTCAGAGAAAAGGAAACTCATCTTTCCTGACAGCCAACCTGTGTAATATTTTGATAGTCTTCTCCTTGGTCTCTTTACATCTAGGGCAGGGGTGTCAAACCCAATCGCATCGTGGGCCGTATCGTGATGTATTGCGATATTTTTTGCCTTTGTGGAGCTGGGGTGGGCGTGCGAGCCGCCTGTTTTTCACCTTTAAGGAGCCGTATCTGGCCCATGGGCCACCAGTTTGACAGGCCTGATCTAGGGGATCATGAGTCTCATCAAAGAGCTTCTTAACTGGAATATGAAGATAGTTTTAGCTTCTTCTTGCGTGTTACATTTTATTTAGATTTGCAAGAGCTGGGACATACTCCTAATGCTGTTATGCTAGCTTTCTCTATTCCTTAGTTGTTCCAGAGTGGACACTACAAGACATTGACATCTTTGGCTCGTTAGAGCATAGATGCCTGCAGGAGCTGACGTTTTCCACGCCTGCTTGCAGCCTATTTCTCCTTTACATCCATTGCTTACTGTCTGCTCGGTGTCTAGGCGAATCTGTCATCTGTGCCAGAGCACAGCCCGTTGCACCACTGACAGTAAGAAGGTAAACGCTTGCTGCCTGAATCCCCCATTAACTTTGTGAAGCGTATTGATTTCTTGTAAAAATAATGATATTGACAGGCTTTCCAGGAGTAATTGTTTCCAGAGCACAAAGGTCAGTACTGAGAGTGAAGGGGTTTGGAGCAGGGGTACTCTACAGACATTTGTGCAAAGTGCTAGAAGATGGATACAAACCAAGCAACAGCAACAGTTTGAGATTTTTTTAGACATATTAAGTATACTGACAAAGTGCCTGCTAGGGGGCTGGTAATATTATTGTACTCGTAAGTCCTCCCTAGCAAACAATTTAGCTGGACAGCACCATGTGGATAGCTGCAACGGAAAGCTATTGTAATCTCAGAGAGATGCTTCTTCAGAGTCGACAAGACATTCATATCATGGCTGATCTACGAAGAATGCATCATTCAGATTCCATGTGGTCTCTGTGTAAATGAGCTCATGATAAACAAAAGTGATGTTGTTGAAACAGGAAATATTATGGAGGAAAATTAAATGTTTTTAATATCGGGATACTCTCCAATGACATTTGGTTACTCATATAATTATCAGCCATATCAAAAGAGAGAATAAGATCTAGACAGAATTCTGACTTCACTTTAGATATTAGGTGATTTTCCGTTGAGTCACTATGATCAGACAGGGCTTACTTAGGTTTTTCACTTATACAAGGATTTTTTTTTTCATACCAGGGAATAAAAAATACTAGAGATGTTTTATCTGGAATTGCAGTATCTTTGTGTGAGTTTAGGTAGTGCGCACATACATCAAAACATGTGCTGTGTATATAATAAAAAAAGTTGTAATTACAGTATTAAAATAAAATGACAGATCTTAGCAGTATGAGTAAGCCTCTGGTTGTACAGATATGCACTCACAATTCTTTAATTTGTGAGATTTGTGCTTCTTCTGAATATTTCTAGGAAGAAAGAAGGGACTACAAAACTATTTCATGATTTCATATACATTATATTCACCCAAAATAAAGATAATCATTATTTTAAGATATTCCTATCCCTTGATTAGGTAGAACACAGTCATCTGCCTCCAGTGTTATGTGATAAACTTGAAACAACTGTTCCATTTCAAAGGTAAATTATAGGAGATGTGGGTCTCTCTTTCAGGTAAATGTAATATATTAAATAAAATCTTGTCAGCATGAGAATTATTAGAAATTTTCTTTAGTAGCTTGCTGTGAATCTGAAGCTTGCGATCATAAAAAATAGCTAGGGCCTATCTTTTAATTTTAGATATGCACAATATAGGTCTTCAACAAATATTTATTTGGGATAAACGAGAAAAAATAAAACACATGTTTTATGTTCTAAAAATAAATCATTTATAATCTAGGGATAAGCTCCCTGCATTTTTCTGTGAAAGCCACGTTGCTTGGTTATCACCATGAAAATAATTCTTAACTTCCTTCTAAGACAAACTCAATTGTGGGGAAGAGATTTGGGATGTATTTCCATTGACATAGCTCATCGGGATGCTTCTTCTATCTGTGGACTTGACTGACTAGATTTTGGCTGGAAGTCAATAATAATGTTATTCTTTGCATTTTTACTTTAGAGAAACATCTTCTGTATGTAATCAGAAGAGCCATGTAAATTATATCTACTTAACAGTAGTTTTCTGACAATGGACAAAGTCACGGATAATGTCCTGTTAATTACAATATATCATGAAAGTATATATTAGTTTTATTTATTTATGTCATGCAACAGTGTCCACCCATTTATTCTGAAGAATTGCACAATTGTTGTTCTAGTATATGAAGCAACTATGTGGGAAATCAATAAAATATATGTACTTGACATGCATACTCTAACCATCAGCCTTGTTCACAAAAGTGAAAACGAATTCAGACCACATATACCATTAATGTAATTTAAATGAGCCTTTACAGTTTAAAGACCCCTGTTTTCGGAGACATGTGAAAGAAGCCATATTAAAATGATAATATTTTACAATACTTAGTACAGCCCCATTTCCTCTGTGTGTAAATTTGATCATTGTAGCTAATGAACTGGTAAAAGTATATTGGCATCCAGATCAAGAAGAATTCTGTTTCTGAATTTTCCCTTTATGTAGGGTTGTTTTTTGTTTTGGTTTATGTCAGATAAAATATTTTGTCAAATGAGACGTTCTCTTGCTTATGCCAAGTTTCTTTTCAATGCTACTTAAAGCAAGATGTGTGTTAGCCCTAATCCAATAAACATTGAAGAGGAAGGCCAGTGTAGCTCTATGGGGAAATAGCGTCTAGGCTTGTACTAACATCTAATGGACATTTAGGTGCAAACTAGCTGTGAAGTGTTAAATATTTACATGTAGAATGCCAATAGTAATTGTCCACTTTATCTGAGCTAGCTTAGGGAAATGTCTTATTTGTTTCCATGTTACTTCGATAAAAAGAACACCGGAAAATCCTTTCACTATTTCTTTGGGGCTTAGAATTAATAAAACTAGGCAGGATAAAATATGTGCTTTGGTTTTCTGAATGATCACTTCTGCACCAGGCCATATAATATGACTTTAACTCCATGTGGCCTGTCTATTAAGCAAGACAGGATGAGCCTCACAAATAATAAAAAATATTTATGTTTTTCTCAGTGATACTAACAAGGCAACATATCAGAGAAGAAATGGCAGGAGAAGGATACGGTAACTGTACCTTATGAATTCATGGCACAGTGGGATCCCTTTCTGCTCCCATAAACACCCTAGGATTCTATGTTCTGTGCTGCTATTATTCCACAAATTGTATTTTTGCTTTTTGTTTGTGAAATCTGAAGTGTCATAAATGCCTCCATCTCATATATATTTGATAGTTAATATTAGTCTGAACCAGGAAAGTGCACTTTACATGTGGCAACATACGATTACCTGAGAGTGTTATTGCAAAGGAAAAAATCAATACCAATTTATAATTCACGATTGCAGTCTATCAGTTTTTATGGCTCTCTATCCAGTCTCATTAATTTTTTATTATGATTGACTGAAACTGAAAGATTTTTAACATGTTTCGCTGTTATTTATTCAACCTTAATAATTAAATAAACCTTAATTGGCTGTATTTCGAGGCATCTTGAAGCTATGGCCAGAACAGGTTTTGGTGACCATACATTATTAATGCTAGAAATACCGCACATTTTCTTCGGAGCCAGGCTCTAGGAAATGATCTGCTATGTACCATAACAAGGGAAATAGATTTTGTAGTCACCTAATCAAATTCTATTTAAAAGGAGGCTATATATTTTAATTCAGAATATAAATTCTCAATAACACATTGAGAAAATGCAATACAATTTTCCACTGCAATGGGAAAAACAGGGCATCTGATAAAGACTTGAATCAAAATCTAAAAGCTTGATTAATGAGGGTGGCTGGCCTATCAGATAGAAAACCCTACATGAGTATGATCTCACAAAGGATTTTCCTGATTGGTACTTAACTTGTGCCGTAAAACATGATTGGCAGACGGAAAATTGCACTTTCAAATTTCATCCGTATTCATTTCACTTGTTCTTCTACATGTCAACTTCTTACCATTCCCAGACATGCCAAGGCTGTATACATTAGCTGTTACCACAGTAAAAAAAAGAAGGAAGACAATCCCATATTTGAGCATTCTGAAGGAAAATCAATCATGTCATAAGTGAGAAGAATAGATAAGTTTGAACGGTGGCAAGCTTCATCATTTCATTTTGACCATGCTGGTAGATTTTTAAATGTACAGTTCTGCTGAGAAGCATCTTCAGCTTCGGTGATAGAATAAGAAGGGTAATAGAATTGGGCTAGAAGGGAAATTTTGTCTCTTGTATTTGTCAAGTAACTTTTTGTGGCATTGTACAGAAGCAACATCAAAATCTAACATTATATACTCTAGACATTTTGACAGAATTGAAAAAAAGGATTCTATTGACTATGACAAAGCTACATCAACCCTCCTCAATCATATGTCTGAATCTCTGCTTTATTGTTGTCTTGGTGATTGGATGGCTCAGAAATTATATAGACATAAAAATCTATAGGAAGTTTCACAAAATAAATATTTTGTACAATTCCTGACTTTAGAAAATGAACATATAGAATTAATTTGAGTAGTTTTCAAATTATGTTAAATTATGTTGAAGGCTTTTATTTTTTTAATTTTGAGAAGCTACACTATTCTTTAAGAAGTATTTGTGGAAAAATAATATAGAAGAACTTAAGTTGATCTATTTATAGTACTGAAAAGGGACATCAGTTTATATTGGATATGCAGTGAAAACTGTAGAAACAAACATGTTGCAATTTCACAATCTTGTTCTTCATATTATTGAAAGAGAGCTGTTCTTGGCAGTAATAAATTTAACACAAAAATCAAATACAAAATAAATTTATTCTTCTAGGCCTGATACACCAGTCATTTCTTCCTTGTCTTGCATTAAGCTTTAAAATCAACTGTCACTATCTATCGATTGCATCTGAATTGTTATCTATATTTCTCAAAACTACTGTTGACAGTTAATACAGTGTAAATTATAATCTGGGGAAATGCTACTTGTATTTGGCACCAAATTGCTTAGATTCTGACTAAAGCTGCTTTTATTTTCCACTCTTTTCCCTGTTACCGTCTATTCCAGTAGAACAATTCTATCCAAAATATTTTAAATATACATTCACCACAATATGCAAATTATGCTGTAAAAATCTTGTATTGTGGACATGATATTATTTTTTTTAAAGGCCCAGATTAATATATTGAGGTTACAGTTTATGTTTTCTATTAGATTATGTTGAAATCAAGTTTATAAAAGATTCCAATGTTTTTCCCAACAACAAATGATAAGGGAAAGTAAAGAAAGTTAAAAAAAATATCTTAGGGGTAATAAATATATATTTGGGAAAGAAAAGAAATGGAAGAATTACCAGAACGTACACTTCTTCCAAATAAATTAAAGAACTGGCTTTTATTTAATAGAATAATTGTGAACATTTCAAAAAACACTGTACAGTAAAAGACTATGTGTTTACTATAAGTAAGAAATGTATGCCTATTATTTGTCCTTTTGAAGAATTGTCTTTACAAGTATTGTTTCTTTTCTGTTTCATGATACCTGAGGATATCTGAGTCTGATGATATAATAATTGTAAATAATACTTTGTAATATTTTCTTTGCAACAATTATTACCACTGTTTTTTCTGGATCAGATCTTGAACTCTGTTAACATTTGACAAATAGAGCTGCCTTCTGAAAAGAAGAGGAAATACTCTTGATCATAAACAGATGGATCTGCTTTTTTCCTTTATCTTAAGATTTGGATGAATTAATTAATTTCTGTAACCGCCCAACTCAACCAAGTGACTCTGGGCAGCTTACAGTTCTAAAATTATGAAACAATTAAAGCAATTAAAACAATTAAAATAATAACACATTCACAAATTAAATAAGTACAAACAAAAGCTGAAATGATTAATCAATTAATAGTAAAGTCAAGTAATAGGGCTTTATGTTTTCTGCACTTTTCGTTTGCACTTAAATATCCATTGTTCTGCAAATGTTACAGAGCACGGTAGCACATCCTAGAACTGTAATACCAACTCAATCCTTATCCTGAGCCCTGGGCAAATGGGAGAAGTTCAATGTGATTTTATTTATTTATTTATTGAATATATATCTTATTTGATGTGACTTGGAGTAGCGTACACAATTAAAACAGAAGCAATCACATAATTCAACCACTGAAACCAATTTAAACCATAATAACAAGATAGGACGAAGTGTTATCTATCTTTATACATAGTACAACCATTTAACAGATTCCACCCTTTTATGGAATCTCCGAGCTCAATGGCAAAACCAGGTTTTGAGGGCCTTCAAGATGGTTTAGTTTTAGTTTTCTGGGTTGGCAGTTCAAAATCTCTACAAAGTTTCATCTCTGATATACAGTTAAAGAATTGGTGTGGTCGTTGGCGCTGTCTGAGTTTGGTTGTTTTCTTGCAACTCAGAGAGCATCAAGGATAGCTCAATTCAACCCTGAGCTATCCTGAGCAATTCAACCCTGAGCAATTCTTTATTAATTAAAGAATTGTGACATATACATGCACTCTCCTACCATCAGATTAAAACCAAAAGCTGGTGTCTGCTCTCATTAAAATAAAAAGTCTACAAAATAATCTCTATATCTAACATCTTTTGTCCAGTGATTGTATCTTTGGGAATTAATGAAGAGAATTACCGATGCCACAAACTAAAAATAGGGAGTGAGATGCTTCTACTGGATTTCTCTTTAGCTTTCAGTAACATCTACTATGGAATCCTCTAGGTTTTTTGAAGGTTCAAGTCTTGTAGCCATAGGTTTTCAATGGTTCTGGTTCTTTATAGTCTGGAAAATAGTGTTCAGGGAACAAATGGTTGACAGAAAGATGTTGACCTGTGATATCCCATTGGACTCTATCTTCCTTCCTATACTATTTAAACTACTGTGTTGAACAACTGGATAAAAATAATTCAAAGCTTTGAAATGGAGTGCCATCAAAATGCTGAGGACAATGAGTAATATTAGTCACTATCTAATTCTAGAGAAGAAATCAGCATGCTTGAATGTTGTGTCAGCCCTCCCAGGTAACCCAGAGAGGAAACATGACAAGATGAACTAATTTTGCTTTATTGTAAGGCTACGCTAGCAGCGCCTTGCAACTCTGAAGGCACAAACCTTTCACTTCCCCTTTTACTATTTCATCCATTAGGATAGATTCTACCTAAGTTTTTTGTTCTGACCATTAAGCAACTGCAGGCGCCTGCCTCTTTTGTCTGATTATTTTCTAAACAGCATTTCTTCCCCTCTTTGCCCAAGGTCATTTATACATGCTAGTATACATTGCTTAAATTTGATAATGCACTAGTTGAAGGACAACAAGTTGAAATTAAATCTAAAAAGATGGAAATAATAAGAAGAAAGAGAAGCTTAAATTTGATAGTAGGCTAGTTGAAGGACGACAACAAGATTAAATCTAGAAAAGATGGAAATGGTAAGAAGAAAGATGGACTCAGGGTTGAGGTGAAGTCTACCTTTGGTTGAGATTGCATTCCTCAGAAACGGTAGGTTTGCGATGTTTCAACTGAATTTACAGGTGATGGCTCTGGCCAGAAGCATGTTTTGCAGTTATGGCTGATGCTCCAACTGCAATCCTTCTTGACCAGTTGGGATTTCTAATGGTTATTTCCTATCTTCATTGCTACACAAGGGGCTGTCCTTGAAAAGTTTGTAAATTGCAATTGATGCAAAATGTGACAGTTATACTACTGTCAGTGAAAGATATGAGGATTGCACGATATCTATATGTATAAATATACAAACAGTGCTAAGTTATGGAATAAGCTTCCAGTGGAGATTTATAAAATCTTGAAAATCCATCCCTTACAGTAAGTTCCTTATTTATTTGTTTGTTGTTTTATGTCCAGCATGTTCTTCAGGAGCTCAGGAAAGTATATAGAGAAAGTATATAGAAAGTATATAGATTCTTCCTCCAATTTCCCCCCACCATAACATCCCTGTGAAGTAGATTAATCACCGGTGAGTTTCCATGGTTGAGGGTAAACTGAAGTCTGGATTTGTCAGGTCTTGTCCAACATATTAATGTTATGCTATGCTGGCTCTCTTACAATAATTGAACTGATTTTGATTTTATTGCTATTGGTTTTAATTTTTCCTTCTTTATGTTTTATACTTTTGCATTTATAATGGCTGTAAACAGTCTTGATTATGGATACAAAGGTAGGGTTGAAATTAATTAAATTAAGGTTTTAAAGAAAATTCCTTTAGTTAACCATTCTGCCTTCATTCTTTCTTATCAACCATCCAGGGCATTGTATTATTTCTTGGTAACCTCCCTAGATTTAAGGGCTATAATTTATTTTAAAGAAAAGATAAATCAATCTTATACCTTCTCTCTTGAACCCTGACAATGAGATGATTATTGCTTGCTCCTACATTTCCCTTTGCGCTTGCCTGAAGGTGGACACAGATTTTCAACGGGGTCCGTTGGAACTGCTTTATGTTCTGTCTTTAAATAGCCTAAATACAGCATCATCATTTAAAGCAGCATACTTTCTATGAAAATTGGCATTCTTTACCGCTGAATAATATTCTAGCCTGAGTACTTTTGAATAGATTTTAACTGTGTAGGATTCAGGCCCATGTGTTGAATTCTATGGAATTTAGAACTCTTTTGTCAAGCACTGGGGAGATCAGGAGATTCAGGCAGTTCAAATAAGCACAAAGGCTTATTGCAAGCTTCAACTCTCTACAAAAATTTGACCAACTGGCAGTTAAGGGAAATGAGTGGGAGATAAGAGAGGCATAAGAGATGGGCTGGACTTGGATCTCTTCCAAATGCGCAGGTACTGGTAACTTATGATACTCAGCCTGGTCTTCCTTCTTCATTTTTAATTTCATAATTTTCCTGCATATTTCGTCCTGATCTGATAACAATACTAAAGTTGCAGGAACTCATTTATGTTATTGCCATGAGGAAAAACAAGGAGCTGTGGCTTTGTCCAGAATTTGTCCAGAAATATTTTTGATTTCTTGGTCATATCCTTGCATTGACCCAAGCCAGGGCTCACCTTAGAGCCAAAGAATCAAGGAAGAAGATGGAAGAGAACAAAAATGCATTAATACCTATTTACATGAAAGGGGCAGGAGACAAAATACTATATCACCAATATCTAGAGCTGTTTCTAGCAGCCGGTAGTTAGGTTTCATATGGAGATGGCAGATTTTGGAGTAGCATTTAAAAATCAATAAATATCATTGTACAGCATACTCTACTATGTGTCAATTCTGTAATAAGTTTCACTGAGTTTAATGAGACTGTCAGGAAAGTCTACAGAGGATTTCAGTCTAAATTCGTTTTGTATCTTTATAACCATATTGAAAACAATATTTCCAGTCATCAACTGTCTTGATCTGCCTCGTGGAATAGCATATATTTACACACGCTATCCAAAATGATTGAAGATGACCAGATATTGGGCCTAGTATTTAATAGCAAGCTAGAGGTATAATAGAACTTTGACGTATTACGAAATGCTCAACTTCAACATTAGAAAGCTAAAAGAAAAGTGAAAAATTCTATGATAAGAAAGAGATGGGAAACTATGGCCCTTTTATGACTTGTGGACTTGAATATGCTGGCTCAGGAATTCTGGGAGTTGAAGTCCACAAGTCATAAAGGGTGATAAGACATACATTCCACGACAGTAAAATAAGGCGGG
>JANHFL010001641.1:42367-53854 GCA_032468155.1 Oxyrhabdium leporinum | reverse complement strand
TCCTAATTTTAAGAGGCACCTTGTTTTTGGTATGTAAAATAAGGGGGGGTGGGCAAAGAGAAATTATGTGAAAGCATTCCCAAATAATTACAGAAACATATAATACAAATAAATATAAAATAATGAATTTGCCACTGATAAAATTCTTTGTTAGAAGTATGAATAGTGCTGATTAATGATTTAGTACTCTGCATATTTCTAAAGTAAGTCTATGAGACTTCCTCTTAAAAGGTACCTACTCAAAATATTACATGTGTCTTTTCAGAAACAAATCCAGCTCAATTAAAGACAGCCTCTATCCACATTAGTGTATATAAATAGGACTGCAGCATTAATTACCTTTGCAAATATATGATGTACTATTGTCCCAGATTGATGTATTTTGTGATAAGCCTCATTCACTTCAATGGGGACTGCTACCAAGAGTTCAAAGTTGGCGTCGCAACCTAAATGGCTTCACTGTTGTTGCAGTGTGCCATTAATGGCTATTTGTCAAGCCCCCTATGCAATAAATGGATGGACTCATACAATTTGGGCTATAATTGCAGCTGTTAGGCTAGCCTTCTTCATCTTAGCCTGTCTAAAATCTCCCATTCTTGCATGATTTCTTGCTGTGCTGAAGCCATGTGTGTCTTGTTTTGTTTTAATACATTACTGACCCAGGGCCTCAGGTTACTGGGATTCCTGTCATACACTTCACTCTCATAAAGCATTGCACTAAAAGGAGGGGGGGAGGAGAGACAGGATGAACTCTAACAAGGTAACAATCATTGCTTGCCATGCTAAGTATAAATGTCACTGTGTAAAACTTGACTGCATGAAAGGGCAGAAAAGGTTGTGACTGCAAATAGGATGTGCTTACTAAAGCTTTTGTTATAAAGTTGCCTGTTCTAGGTGCTCACAGACCCAGCTCATGGATCTGCCCTATCCTGCTTGCCGTTATAACAGGGGTAGGGAACTGACTCATGACCATGCTGTCCCAGGAATTCTGGGAATTGAAGTCCACCGGTCACAAAGAGCCCATAGTTCTCCATCCCTGCATTATAACCTCAATATAAGTTCTCTTTACTATACACTGTTCTACCTAGATAGCCTATTGAACGGGTTACTCTCACATGCTATTATCCCCCACTAATTAAAGGTGGATATGTTTGATAAATATTCAAAAAGTACATAATTTCATTGGTATTAAACCAAAAGCATAGACAGATTTGAAAAAAAACATGTGCTTAATTAAACCAACACATGGGTTTTTATTGTGAACCATCAACATGATCTTGATATTTCCTATAAACTGGGCATATATTCTATAAACTGTGTTTAAAAAAGTTAGAGTGGAACAGTATTTTTCAATCTTGCTGTGATTGAGCTTTGTAGATTTTACCTCCCGGAATTCCCCAGGCAGCATGCTCGCCGGGGAATTCTGGGAATTGAAGTTCACTTCTTAAAGTTGCCAAGATTGAGGAACTAATGGGAGATCTCATGCCTGCATGAATGTGTGTTTGTGTGTGCATGTGGCAAATCATTTTTGCAAAACCTTGCCAAGAAAACTGCAGGGATTTGTCTAGGCAGTCTGAGAATTAGAAAAGAAAGAAAGAAAGAGACAAAAAAAGACAAAAAAAGAAAGAGAAAGAAAGAAAGAGAGAAAGAAAAGTGAGAGAAGGAATGAATATATATATATATATATATATATGTATATTTATGTGTATATATATATATATATATATATATATACACACACACACATATATATATACACACACACACACACACACACACACACACACACCTGAGAGAGAGAGAGGTGAGGGACGGTAGGTATACACATACACATTCAAACGAACTGAAAGGATGGGAAAACATTCTTGGCTAATACTTAGCATATTTTGCATTTATTATTTAAAAAAAATTAAGAGAGAGGCGCTGGAAAGACAATTTGGGAATTTTCATTCTCTGAAAACCTGCATATTAAATGTGAATTGTGATTTTCCATCTGGTCCTACTGGTTCGAAAGCTGCAGTTGGGCATGATCTCCACTGTCAGTCAAGAATCCCCAACTGTGAGAAGTAACCCTCATGACAAAGCCCACCCCAACTCATTAAACCAAAGCAAACTGTATGAAGTGTGCCGCTGTGTGATTTTAATATTTGGGGCATGTGACAGGGCCATTTTAGTGATTTGCAGGATTTATCTCCTCTTAAAAGTACTGCCTAAGGCTACTCTAATTGGTAGGAAAGCAAATTCCCCCTTTTCCTCCTGTCATTCTTTGTTTTATTTACTGAGAACTGCCGAAACCTATTTACACAATAATGAGGATAAATCACCATGATGCTTTCACCACAAAGAGAATTGTTGTGTGTATGTGCATGTGTTTTAAGCAATACCATTCAGACAAAACCCCAAGTATTTCTCAAAAGGTAGCTATAGCTTGTGATAAGAGAAATAAAATTAAATCAAATGATAACAACAGTATATTATAGCTCCTTCAGGCAGGCAGTTAAAGTCAACATTCTTCAGGCATCTTTTATGGTGGACAATTTCATTCAAAATTGCAATTAAGTAATTGTGTGTAAGTTGCTCTCAGTGCTCCAGATGGTCTTACCCTCCGTCTCAAGAGAATACACATGGAGGGGCTTCCCTGCTCTGCATAGAAAGGAAGCTCAGCTGCCTTCCCAGGAGTGCTCTTTTCCTTACCCAGATGCAGTGTTACTCCTTGTATCTCCATTGAAGGTCTGCATTGGTAGGGGATGTACGGATCAGATAGTAGCTCAGAACAGGTATGGTGTAAACACTTGATTCCCTCTGCCCTTTTGCTTGTCCCAGCAGATATGCCTATACTACCTTGGCTGGTCAACCTGGTTTCCTATCCCAGTGATATGTTTCTAGGAAGTGTTCTTGAGCAGGGCTGTCAAACTCCCGGCCCTTGGGCTGGATGAATCACGCGCTGGCCACGCCCACGCCCAGTTTAGCAAAGGGGAAAAAAGTCCTGATACGTCATGTGACGCCACCATGATGTGAATTTGACATGCCTGTTCTTGAGGAAACACAAGGATTTTCAAGACAAGACCACACCATACAACGCAATCCCCAGTTTGATGGAAAGCATCCTATGGTGGACCAAATACAGTGTGAAATCAGCTTGATATGAGTTTGAAGGTTTCATGCTGGAACTATAGTGAAATACCAATTACTGCATTTTTTTTCCTCCTACATTCTGCTTCTGATAAATCACAGAATAAAATAGGCATTTCTACAAACATTTAAATACACACATATATGTATTTTTTTTTTTTGGGGGAAATGGCTTTATACCTGCATTCAGTTCCACATTTTACATAGTTATTGAAGGCAACATAAACGTGACACTGATATTTCTTGTAGCAATTTTAACATCATTTATTTTAAGTATTATACATGGTCTTTCAGCTGAATTTCAGGCCAGATTTAATATAACCCATTTTATACTTGCTTGAGCAACTTTCTGTATTCAAGTTCAATATGTAAACATATTCTGGATATGAATGTAATTCAGAAACTTGTTGCTAAGAGATATTATTTCCAGACAGCTATGTGATTAATTTTGTGAAGTTTATGTATGAGATGTTCTAAAGGAACTGCATGCATTCAGAGGTTTTCCCATATTTTTCTGATTTTATTGTTGAGCTATTCTGTCCAGAATAGCTGAAATTATAAGTATTACAATTTTTCTGATGATGATTAGAAATTATAAAAATACCAATGTGAGCTACAACTAAAGTTTATTGTACCAAGACTTTGCTATTTGGGACTCCTGTGTAGTTAGCGAACCATACTTTTTTCTTCATTACACTACGTTTCCTGATCTCGGGTTTTCCATTCTCCTTCCTAACAGATTTTAGCAGACAATAGGAAGACCCAGAGCTTTAGGATAAACATGAAAGTTTTTTTTTTAAAGTATCCTAGAAGAAGACAAATGGTAAAACCACAATCCATACTGTCGTCAAGGAAACTTCCTGGAGAGTTCCATGTAGCTCAACTCCTTACTTTTTAGGGTAACTAAAATTATGAAGAATGTTGTAGATGTATAATTTATGCTAATATGGTCGCATATCTCAGAGAAATCTTTATGATTGGAAAGATTACTTTATTGTTAGATTACCTGGATCTCTCTCAATTAGAAGTCATGACTTGCTTGTATTACTGAGACTCCATTGACCGAGTTTATTGATGATCTCTGGTGGGATAGAGGTTAGTGAATCTTTCTGAGCCCATCTTGATTTCCCAACAGCCTTTGATATCATCAGTCATGGTAACCTTCTGGAGTGACTCATGGGATTTGGAGTGAGAGGCGCAGTCTTACAGTTCTCCTCCTTTCTCTAGGCCAGTTCCAGTTGTTGTTGGGGGCAAGGAAAGAGTTTGTGCTGAAGGTTTCTGCTATATGTCTGCTATATGGGATGCTGTATCAGGCATCTACTCTGACTTCACTTCTATTTAGTATCTATATGAAGCCACAGGAACTATCTATCAATATAGAATGTGGTTGCATCAGTTGCTGATGATGCTGAATTGTACATAGTTGAGTGCCAAAGTTCTTTCTCAGTGCTTGAAGGCCATAGGGATCTGGATAGTGGGAAACAGGCTTCAACTCAATTCTGGCAAGACTGAGCAGTTGTGAGTTTTAAAGTCCCAGCTCTGTAACTTTTCCATCATTAACACTGTATGAGGGGCACTTGCCCCATCAGAGATTTGAAGATCCTTCTTGACTCAAGTCTCCTGCTTGAACAGCAGGTCACAGCCATGGCTTTGGGGGGCTTTGCATAGGCTTGTCTTATGCACTAGTTGTGCCCATTTTTCAACCTGGAGGGTCCTGTCCATGGAGTCATCTCCCATTAGGAAGGAAGAAATAGCAAACTAGTTCTGGAAAACCTTGCCAAGAAAACTACAAGAACTTGCCAGGCAGTGTCCGAGAATTGGACATAATTGAACAGAAGAAAAAAAAAGTGCTGTACAAGTGCATCCTTAAAGAGCATTCAAAAGCTACAAGTGGTCCAGAACATAATGCCATAGTTAATTTTTTGCATGTCTCAATATCCTTATATAGTACCATTTCTCCGCGAGCTGCACTGGCTCCCAGTAGGCCTCTGGATCCAATTTAAGGTGTCGGTGACCACCTATAAAGCACTACATGGAATAGGATCAGGTTTTTTTTTTGTGGAACTTCATGTCCCCGTTGTTTTAGCTTATTCTATCAAGTCTTACGGGGAGGGCATAATCCAAGTTCCTTCTATGTCATCTTTTTGGACCCCAGAGTTGTGCCTTTTCTGTCAACAATGCCTGCTTTCTGGAATAGCATCTCCTCAGTTTTCTAATGGCCCAGACTCTATTAGACTTTGTAAGGCTTTAAAGACTTGGCTATTTCCCCTGGTCTTTGGGCCAGGAAGTTAGGTGAATTCTGTTGATGATGTAGCTTTCTGTTATTGTTTTAACAAGAGTGTCAGGGGTTTGTATAGTTATAGAGGTTTTTTCTTTCTATGTGGCCCTTTAAAATTGTTAATCTTTTATCTCATGCTGCTTTCTCTACCATCCCTAAAAGCATCTAATTTCTCATTAAACATTGTCTCCATATTTCTTGCCAATTCTTTTCTTCAAAGTCACATTCTTTTCTATCCTTCTAGTATTGTCTTTTCTTTCATCAAATGCTGTACATTGTCCCTTTTCTGTAATTTAAAAACTATCAACTATTGCCATTATTTGCACTTTTTGTCCACAGAATCTCCTCTGCATTTGCTTCAGTTGTTTTATTCTCAAATTGTTTCAGAGAAACACTTAAAAAACCAACAACACCCAAGTTTGATCACTCAACCAGTCTGAGCTTCTAAATCACTTATAGTTCTATCTAGTAAATTCCCTTTAGTTATGGCAGCATGTATGCTGCTAAAATGGCATCCATTCTCTCTTGTAAGTAAGTGATGCAGAACCGGTTTTATCTGCCCTCGATCCTTGCTTTCTTATTCCACTTCAATTAATATTGGGAAAGACTAGTCAGACATTGCAAGCTGTGCTGATTGCAGTGGTGATTTTCATTAGATTGGTGTCCAACAATTTGCCCCCACCCTGTCCAATGCACCTTATTCATCAGTTCCACAGCAATACTTCACTCAGTACAATTATGTGACTAGATTTTACCTTTCTGATTAATATCGGAACTGTGCTTGATCTGTGAATCCAGATTAATAAAGGCTTGTCCTTTGTCAGTTAAAATTTTCAGTAAATTCCCTTCCTGGATGTAGATTTATGTATTTATTGACAAAAGTTTTTGAGTGCTTATCACCAGTCTTAGTTATTTTTCAATTGATTATAAATTTTATCGCCCAAATATGATTTCTTTGCCCAATATAATCCCTTCTCCATATTAGGCAAGAATGTGACATATAAAGTATTCTCGTTTTTCTTTTTATTACTGACTCATGTGCTGAGGGCAGGGGATTAAGTCACCAGTTAAAAGGAAGAAAAGCCTCAAGTCTCCCTGTTTAGTTGCAGTATGCATGGTCCACTAGGCTATACTAAACCTTACCTTTGTTCTACATTGTTAAGTTACATTAATAAAAACATCTGTAAACTTTCAAGGGTTGAATGCTATCAACAGATAATTGGATAATACAGGAACAGACCCTCCCAAATACGCTGGGTACATGATTCATGCTAGTAGAAGTAGCCTTTATCCCCCAAGCTTTCAATCTTAATTGAATGTTACTAGCATCCCTCAGTTGGAGGATTATTATTGTTGTTTTTGTATTTTATTCTGTTGCAATACATCCAGAATTTGATGTGGGTTATAAAAACTGTAAAATAGACAAACAAATAGCTTAAACAACACCATACATTGAAGTTATTTTGTGTCAATTTCCTTTTGAGTGAACTGTAAATCTATAATCAGGATCATTGGTTCTTATAATTAAGGACAAACTTACTGGATTTAAATTAATAAAACTGAGATACAGGCAGTCTTTGTTAAGCAACTACCTGAAACAGCAATGAATTTGCAGCCAATGCTCACACTTATGACCTTTGTAAGTCTTTAAAACAAAGAAAAGCTGAAGTATGATTACAGGCATAGTTGCAGTTTCACTTAGCAACTGCTTTGCTTAATGACCAAGTTGACAATCCCAACTGTGGTAATCAAACAAGGACTGCCTGTAATGATTTGGAGAGAGATTGATTGGGATTCTACTTCTTTTAAGTTACAAACTTGCAATCCTTTTCTCTAATAGAAAGTTGATAGACAAACAAACACACAAAGGGGAATCTGTAAATAACCTTATGCAGGAACAGTTAAGACAAAATTTAAAAAAACCACTTGCTGTTGAGAAAGGAGAAGGCACGATAAACAAACTTAATTCTACCTAAAATCTGATTGGTGTAAGAAGAGCTGAGAGAAACTGGCAGATTTTAAAGTTTCTGTTTTGGGGTGTTTGTTTCTTGGTGCCTTCAAGTCAGTCTTGACTCCTGGTTCTACATTATTATGTCCATGCAGTTTTGTTGGCAACAAATATTTTACCATTCTTAGAGCTAAGAGAAAGTGGTTGGCCCAAAGTTAGTCAGCTATCAGAATTAGAACTCAGAGTTTCCTGTTTTCCAGCCCTTTGCTTTTAACCAGTAGACATAACTAGTTGTTTTCTGTTATTATACCCTTTAACAATACAGCATTCCTGTAACCTGTGCACGGTCTGTTTCCTGACCTGCTCTAGCTCCATATGCTGACAGAGGTCCAGTTTGTGAGAGTAGGTAGAACTGCTGTCACTGCTTTCAGGGACAACCCAACCCAATAGTTGATTTCTCAAGAGCAGACAATGCCACTAATACCTTTTGAAAAGCTTCAGTGGTACAAAATGATGCAGCCTGCTTTCCTACTGAGGTGAATCTGCCGTAGATAACCTTGTATTTTTCACTTATAATTTATGCTTGGGCCTTCACTTTTCTGTTCCATTGTAATTTCTCTAGGAAATTCCATACTCTTATGGTTGTCAAATATGTGTCTATGTAGAACCGCAAGTTAAATGACAAATGGTTTTGTTGTCAAAGCAAATACATAAAATAGATGGATATAGCATGTAGAAATATAAATTCGCAACACAGTAAATATGTCAAATGATTGGAACAAACAGGTAATGATTATTTTTATTTATTACCTTTACTTTTCAGTTGCAAATGCAAAACTATATTTGCTAATAAAAAGTTGGTATTTTTATAAACTCTCTTCGTATCAAAATGATTTGTCTTCCATCCCAAAAAAATCTCACATCACGCGCCTCGTATTTTACGGATAAAATGATCAAAAGAAGGCTACCCTCAATTCAGAGTTTTTTCAATTGTGTTCTGCAGAACTAAGGCCTACAAGAATTTGATAAGGGGAGTGTAAGTATAAAAACAAAAATTCACTTGGACACAGCCTATTTTCTATCCATAGAGCAGGGGTGTCAAACTCACGTTGTCATGGCGACATCATGTGACCCATCAGGACTTTTTTTCCTCTTCACTAAACCAGGCATGGGTGTAGCCAGCGCCTAACGCATCCAGCCTGCGGGCCATGAGTTTGACAGCCCTGCTGTAGAGTTTTACCTGTTGAACAGGTTTATAGGATTTTTGTTTTGTTTAAACTAGCAAGAGACTGAAAAATTTTGAAAACCTCTGCTCTACAAATCCATATCCACCCATTTATGCAGTATTTCGGACCTGACTGCATAAATGATCAATTCAGGAAGCCTATTACGTTTACAGAGGCGGAAACTTTCTCAGAAAACTCCTCCATCATCTCAAAGGAGGCTAGGGATGGGTTAGGAACAAACAATGCTATGATTCCTAGACTGTTATTAATTAGAGGTTGAGTAGTGTTGAGTTCTTAACCAAAAAAAATAGCATGGCAACACCTTTGGGAACAATTGCTCTTAGGATCATATTACCAGGAATTTTTCATAAATTCTTCTTCTTGCAAATTCTTATATTACATTGTGCCCAAACTCTCTACTTCTATTTAGGATCTTTCTTTATCCCCACCCGCCCAGATAGTTCAGATAGTTTGTTGGGTTTTACATGAAATAAACCATTGCAGACTTTGGTGACATTGCTGAAATCCAAAAATAGTATGACATTTGTTTTTAGAAAACAAAGGAAACAGGCTTTAAAGACACACAAGTATAAATGCAGCTCTTCTCCACTGTTCATTAAGTAGTCTGAGGGTTGTTGTTGTTTTTTTTCAGGCTTTCTTGAGCCTGAAAAAAAAGATGTTCCTGCCTTGAGGAATCTAGCCACTAAAGCTAATCCAATTCTTAAAGAAGAAGCACTTTATTTCCAGATTTCCAGGGAAGTCTGAGAAAAGTTAGGCTGCTTTAATGAACAACATTGATGCTTGGATTCCATTAAAGCCAAAGAAATCCATGGACTGCTTGGGCCCTAATACACAACCTGCTGTATTTCTGTAAGGCACAGGAAAATGCAGGCCCTTGGTGAATTTGTTCCCAGCTGTCAAATGCCAGAGTCTCACCTACCTGCCACGGGGACACCATCTGAAGCAATATCTCCTTAGGGACAACAAAGGCAAATTCTGGAGTTTTAGAAGACTTTACAATCTGAGCTCTAAAAATCTATTGAGACAGTTAAGAAACTGTTATGGCCCACTGTGTGGTTTATGAATTACCCTTCTTAGTTTGGTTGGTGGAATCTGGAGCAGAATTCTTCCACAGTTGCCCCATTGGACTGTGTTTTATTGAGGTAGAAGTATTTAAAAAAATAGGAGCAGTAATGCATTCCGTAATAGATACATTTCTGCTACTTTAGTCTTCCAGACTTTCTGAATTAGAAAACCCAACTTTAAATTACAATCCACTTAACCATGTAGATTGCTGTAAAACATTAGAAAAAAAAATCATAGTACAAATTCTAATTCATCATATCCGGATTTAGCATTTATTCAAAGAATTCCCTGGATTAGCATGCAAACAGTTCATAGCTTTTATGGTCAATACTCATGTGTTTTATTTCAAAATGTATATAGCATTTTTTTTGACGATGGATGATAACTTCTCACTGTTTCACAATTACATGCTTACGGACATGCAGTATATACTTAGGCAGATTTTAGCACATTTACTAACTCCAAGCATCTAATGCTGCTTGGATGTAAGATGAGAGAAGTATATATATTATAACCCACCCAATGGTTCTTTATGATGACATTTTCAAGGACGATATTGCCATTTATTTAGCTTGAGCTGCAAATAAAGAAAAAGCATATGGAAGAACTAACACTAAAATATTATAGTCAGCAAAAAATAGTCTATTTTGCTGGATTCATTTATCATAGCTCAGACATAGTTAAATTTAAATTAACTTGGAGTTTCTCTTGAGAAATGTACATCCAATTGAAGTGTTCTCTGTAATGATGGCATGAGCAAAGAAGACCAAATTTCTTCCAAATTATGGTCTATATGCAGTTTCATAACGCTTTTCCTTTATTTTGGATCATATTCTATTCTGTTTGAACAAAAATTAATTCAATTGATTATAGGTTAACCTAAAACATTAATGAAAGAAAAAGAAAAGTAGCTTCCAATGACTGAGAACAGATTTTAAAAAAGAGAAAAAATAGCTAGAATTTATCCAAAGTATATTTTCTCCTAAGCCTTTCTTGTTTAAAATCTCCTGTAATGTAACAGCAGTAAGATCTAAAAGCCACAGTTGTCAAGTGGTTTTGTGAATCAGTTGAATAGCTTTGGTAGCCATAGTAATAGAAATAATAATTCTTAAACTGGCAACAATTACACATTTATTGTACAAATGAAGCTATATCGTATGTCAGAAAACTGAATGTGTCAGTACTTGCTTTATTGTTTGCAAACAGTTCTGAAATTCTCAACAGTTCAAAAATTGTTTCCCTCTGCAACATAATATCCAGTTCTGTTTTCCTTTGCTACCTCTTGTAATGATTCCACAAGATTATTTTTCAAGAAATCTGAGAAAAAAAGTGTTATTTGTTATTTTTGTGAAATACATACAGGAAACTGGAACACGTGTCTATGGATATTCTCAGTCATTCAGATCATGATTGTTCCAAAGGCGCCTTTTCAAAAGGCAACTAGAGGTTTTTTTCTCTGAAGACATTTCACTTCTCATCCAAGAAGCTTCTTCATGTATGGGAAGCAAAATGTCTTCAAGGAAAACAAGGTCCAGTTGCCTTTTGAGAAAGCACTTTTGGGATAAAGCACCTATGATATGAGGAAGTCTTACATGTTACCAGAACAGTTGTGCAACCATTTTAACTGTTATATTTGACAACTTAAATTTAGAAAGTTGAAGGAATGGGACAGTGCAAACCTGATTGATTGATTGATTGATTGATTGATTATGTGCCATCAAGTTGCTGTCAACTCTTAGTGACCACATAAAATAGATTTTCTCCATGATTGTCTGTCTCTAATCTGGTCTTTCACATCTTCTAATGATGCACCCACC